>CABEEJ010000520.1:181052-236907 GCA_901482245.1 Timema douglasi
TGTCTCACACCCCTCCAAAACATTCCCACATGTCTCACACCCCTCCAAAACATTCCCACATGTCTTACACATCTCCAAAACCTTTCAGTCAGTTCCGCTGGAGCTAGGGAGATGCCCTTCGGCTAACAGGTACTTTAGGGGACTAGACACCCAACCGATCCATCCCACACCCACTGTACCTCCAGCTATTTCCAATATCGCTGGATCCAGCCCTATCATTGTAAATATAAAAATAATGTAAATCAGTAATTTAAGGAAACGCTTATCTTTCTTGCATGTATCCTGAAAGGAAGCATCCTCACCTTGATGGAATGTACTAAACCTATATTATAATCTGAAATATAGTGTAAGTTGTTAATATAAGCAGAAAGATTTCAACCTTTAAGTATAAGCAAAGTATACATAGTATGAATATTATGTTGATAAACTTTAATAAAACACAAACTAATTATTTTGTTTGAAAACGCGCGCCCCTCCCCAATATTCCACTTCTCCAGATCCCCTGAGGCGAAGAGCTCATTCAATATTGTTTACCGTCCTTTCACCCTCCTCGGTGGCTCACTGCTGACCTTGAACACTCCTCTGTATCCTCCTTGTAATGGATAGCATGACTACTCTTGTTATTTCTCTCTAGCCCTTCATGCCAAGCCTATCATCAATCCTCCCACTCTTGACAGAGGCACTTATAAATCCTTACTCCCAAAGCCTCAACCATGTTAATATTGAGTCACCACTCGTGGCTCAAACACACACACTTTCTCCCTATTCTTAGGCACATGAGCTTCGTGTTTGTTGTCTTTCTTCTCAGGCACATGATCTTCATGTTTGTTGTCTTTATTCGTAGTGACCTGACCTTCCTGTTTGTTGTCTTTATTCTTAGTGACCTGACCTTCCTGTTTGTCGTCTTTCTTCTCGGGCACCTGACCTTCCTGTTTGTTGTCTTTATTCTTAGTGACCTGACCTTTCTGTTTGTTGTCTTTATTCTTAGGGACCTGACCTTCCTGTTTGTTGTCTTTATTCTTGGGCACCTGACCTTCCTGTTTGTTGTCTTTATTCTTAGGGACCTGACCTTCCTGTTTGTTGTCTTTATTCTTGGGCACCTGACCTTCCTGTTTGTTGTCTTTATTCTTGGGGACCTGACCTTCCTGTTTGTTGTCTTTATTCTTGGGCACCTGACCTTCCTGTTTGTTGTCTTTATTCTTAGGGACCTGACCTTCCTGTTTGTTGTCTTTATTCTTGGGCACCTGACCTTCCTGTTTGTTGTCTTTATTCTTAGGGACCTGACCTTCCTGTTTGTTGTCTTTATTCTTGGGCACCTGACCTTCCTGTTTGTTGTCTTTATTCTTAGGGACCTGACCTTCCTGTTTGTTGTCTTTATTCTTGGGCACCTGACCTTCCTGTTTGTTGTCTTTATTCTTAGGGACCTGACCTTCCTGTTTGTTGTCTTTATTCTTGGGCACCTGACCTTCCTGTTTGTTGTCTTTATTCTTAGGGACCTGACCTTCCTGTTTGTTGTCTTTATTCTTGGGCACCTGACCTTCCTGTTTGTTGTCTTTATTCTTAGGGACCTGACCTTCCTGTTTGTTGTCTTTATTCTTGGGCACCTGACCTTCCTGTTTGTTGTCTTTATTCTTAGGGACCTGACCTTCCTGTTTGTTGTCTTTATTCTTGGGCACCTGACCTTCCTGTTTGTTGTCTTTATTCTTAGGGACCTGACCTTCCTGTTTGTTGTCTTTATTCTTGGGCACCTGACCTTCCTGTTTGTTGTCTTTATTCTTAGGGACCTGACCTTCCTGTTTGTTGTCTTTATTCTTGGGCACCTGACCTTCCTGTTTGTTGTCTTTATTCTTAGGGACCTGACCTTCCTGTTTGTTGTCTTTATTCTTGGGCACCTGACCTTCCTGTTTGTTGTCTTTATTCTTAGGGACCTGACCTTCCTGTTTGTTGTCTTTATTCTTGGGCACCTGACCTTCCTGTTTGTTGTCTTTATTCTTAGGGACCTGACCTTCCTGTTTGTTGTCTTTATTCTTGGGCACCTGACCTTCCTGTTTGTTGTCTTTATTCTTAGGGACCTGACCTTCCTGTTTGTTGTCTTTATTCTTGGGCACCTGACCTTCCTGTTTGTTGTCTTTATTCTTGGGCACCTGACCTTCCTGCGTGTTTGTTTTTGTCTTTATTTTTAGGCAACTTACCTTCCTGTAAGTTGTCTCTTTTCTTAGGCACCAGATATTTAACCTGACCTTATTTGTTTTCTCTGCATTATGCTTTGCTTTTAAAGATAAAGGGTGAATAAGATATGTATCTGAGTGAGTCATGAACTGAGAATAGCTGTGTGTGTAATAATATCATATAACAGAGTATTGGGTGGAGGGGGACAGCTGGTGCGATGTGGTGCAGGACGCAAAGAGGATTTGTCGAGAGAATGGGTGTGAGGGTGTTGCAGGGAGCGAGCTGAATGATGGTGTTTGGTTCTCACATAAGGAGGATCACAGTAGATTGCCTTGCACCACATGGGTTCGCTATGGTAGCACACACACAAGGAACAAACATTGGGTCCGGGGACGTACAGCAAGCCGTGGTGCACCACATTACCCTGGAAGTCCGTGCAGTCTTCCTCAAACGCCTCTGGAATAGAAAACATCCCATCATTAGTATGTTACATACATTCTATGTGTAGACTTAACACCACAAGGCTAGTATTTATGTTGTATTATAGCACCATGTCTTACTACTTATTTGTGTTATATGCATATACTAATTACACTACCGTGTTGAGAATTAGGAAGATTTAATCTAGAGGAAATGTACTGCCTTTTGCGTGAAAAGATATTAGTAAAATAATTTAGGAAAAACCACTCTCAGTACTCCTGATCTCTTTGTTGTCGGCAGTCAGGTGCACGGCGAGAATTACGCCTTAAGACCATTCGGTCACCAAAGTGAGTCCAGACATTATGATTATAATATCACTATCTCTTTACTCATGTAAAATGAATAGTTCTAAAATATAATAACTAGGACAAATAATTTGACGACATAAAAATGATCAAAAGGTTCCTAAAAACCTGACTAAATCAAACATACGCTTTACAAATGGAAACCGAAATATGTAATACAATGAAAAGCTCTTAATAACTAGACTCTTGTATTTTGGTAAATATAATATTTATTTACAAATATCAGGTGGAGAAGTAATAGTTACTCCTTCCCAACACAACCCTCTACAGCCTAGTTGAAGTCTCATCAATAACCAAGAATGTGTATTTTACAACCAGCCCAGCAAAGAAGATACCAAAGTTCATGACCAAAATTATCTTCTCATTCAAACAACTGTGATACAAAGTTCATGGCCTACATTATCTTCTCATTCAAACAACTGTGACACAAAGTTCATGGCCTACATTATCTTCTCATTCAGACAACTGTTATACAAAGTTCATGGCCTGCATTATCTTCTCATTCAGATAACTGTGATACAAAGTTCATGGCCAACAATATCTTCTCATTCAGACAACTGTGATACAAAGTTCATGGCCTACATTATCTTCTCATTCAGACAACTGTGATACAAAGTTCATGGCCTACATTATCTTCTCATTCAGACAACTGTGATACAAAGTTCATGGCCTACATTATCTTCTCATTCAGACAACTGTGATACAAAGTTCATGGCCTACATTATCTTCTCATTCAGACAACTGTGATACAAAGTTCATGGCCTACATTATCTTCTCATTCAGACAACTGTGATACAAAGTTCATGGCCTACATTATCTTCTCATTCAGACAACTGTGATACAAAGTTCATGGCCTACATTATCTTCTCATTCAGACAACTGTGATACAAAGTTCATGGCCTACATTATCTTCTCATTCAGACAACTGTGATACAAAGTTCATGGCCTACATTATCTTCTCATTCAGACAACTGTGATACAAAGTTCATGGCCTACATTATCTTCTCATTCAGACAACTGTGATACAAAGTTCATGGCCTACATTATCTTCTCATTCAGACAACTGTGATACAAAGTTCATGGCCTACATTATCTTCTCATTCAGACAACTGTGATACAAAGTTCATGGCCTACATTATCTTCTCATTCAGACAACTGTGATACAAAGTTCATGGCCTACATTATCTTCTCATTCAGACAACTGTGATACAAAGTTCATGGCCTACATTATCTTCTCATTCAGACAACTGTGATACAAAGTTCATGGCCTACATTATCTTCTCATTCAGACAACTGTGATACAAAGTTCATGGCCTACATTATCTTCTCATTCAGACAACTGTGATACAAAGTTCATGGCCTACATTATCTTCTCATTCAGACAACTGTGATACAAAGTGCATGGCCTACATTATCTTCTCATTCAGACAACTGTGATACAAAGTTCATGGCCAATATTATCTTCTCTTTCAGACAACTGTGTGTTGAAAACATTCATGTTTGGGTGTTTATACATTTATAAAATATCTATAAGCTCAATATTTAAATAAAATAGACCAATTCAACAGAAATAAATAAAAATTAATCAATACCTAGGCAACCCAAGAAAATAAGACCTAATAATCCATAATGACAAAAAAAGACCTATAAAAACATTTCTTCAAGTTACAGACAATCATGAACAGAGTTTATACACACATGATTGTACACTATCTGTGATGTACCAAAATAACACTACATGTCATCAAAATCCAGGCCTTGATAATAATGATAACAATAGGACTAATTAAATTTACATTTAATAAATTTACTTTTAACATAAAAAATATAGTGAATCTCCTTAAAAATTCTCTACTCTCAACAAATCTTTGTAGGGTATACATTAATATTTATACGCATAAAAAACACCTCTTCTACCCATCACGGGGGGACAAGTATGGGATGGTCAGGAGACAGACAAGAGAATTGGAATTTAGCAGAAATAAATACATCTGAACAGACCAACGGAAAAGATGGCTTGAAAAGAGCTAGGCGAACGAACAAGAACTTATAATATAGCAGTAAAATTTAGAATGAGGTATTGCAAAGATGGTTAAGGGTAACAGGCAGTGTCATCGTTGTGTCGAATCAAGACACAGCTGAGGACAACTATGGTGGAAAGCATTATTAGCACCGCGTCTTACTACCCGTTCGGGTTATACGCACTTACGCTAAGGTGTAATGGTAGGGTGATTGTGAGATGAAATGGAGGACCTACAGCTTAAAGAGGAATCCGAACCACGGTGGAGGCCTGGCATTCCTCACATTCTCAAGATGTCTTGTCAGAGGTGAAGGAATGGATTGGCTCTGCTGCATGCTAGCAATCATATAATTTTAGACCCACATCAAATGATTGAGAGGTATATCAAAACTATCAAACACAGAATTATCATGTACCGGTAGCCTACATTTAGGAAATATTATAAAAAATGTATTTGTTTTATTTATATTTCCATTTATTTCTATCGTTTCTCCAAGAGTCCAGGATGGCCCTAAAATACCACTTAAGAGGGTTAAATTTTCTAAAATAAAGTCTTCTGGACAAATCCCCCCCTTTCCTAATTGCTCCCTAGATTCAACCCTGACTTAAGAGTGTCTATGAATACAAATTATGTGAGTATCCACCAACTACTGTGATTTATTTGAGTTAAGCTATTTTATGTCTCTAAGCTTTCATAATATTAGAAAAGTAAGAATTATGAATTTACAAATTTGGATATGGAATTGTTTGTTCTTTATGTGAGTTAGAAAATACATAGTTGTGAGTTTTAGCATACCGAATCAAAATGTTGAGCATCTTTAGAGAATGTAAAGTTCTTTATTAAATTATAAATTCAGTTTAACCTAAATTAGTGTGAGCTCTTTTTTTTATAGATTATAATTTATAAAATAAATAAAACATCAGTCACATGCTTTAGCATTAAAACAGGTTCATATCCTTAATTTGAGAGAATAAAGTCAAATTATTTAATCAGAGTCGCTGTGGTCTACTGGTCAGAATTCCTGGCTAAAGATCCAGAGGTTCCGGAATCAATCCTCGGTGCTTTCAGAATTTTTCTGTGAAACAGTGGATCTAAAACCGTGTCAATCTCAGCCTTGTGAGGACAAATGAGGAGCTAATCGAATAAATAATCAGCAGCTCTGATCTAGAAAACTGAGATTAATAGCCGAGGGTCTGTTGTGTTCCCCACATAACACCTTCTATTGGCAAGTTTTTACACTATCATCACTAACGGCATTGCCTGCTCTGTCACTATAGCTCGCTTGCGGGGATCACGGCATGAAGTTTTTTTAGAGTCAATCAAGAGATTTTTTCCACAGTATAGTTTAATTTAATACTGTATTAAAAAGAAAGTATTTTTTAAATAATTATTTTGGCACGTTTTGCTGTAGACTATATTTTAATTTGTCATCCAAAGAAATAAAGAACATAAGAACCTAGCAATCTTTCCATGTTGTCCCTTTCTTCGATGTTTCCTCTTCTCTCTTATTTCTTTGTCTCTAATTAATCATTTCCTCCCAATGTAGTGTGTCCAAGGAGAATGACAGTCCTACACGTTGGCGTATTATCACGTCTTGTTATATGAACACATATGCAACACACTCTCGGCATTAATCCTAATCATTTTAAATCTGTTCGGACAGCTAATGACTCTTGAAGGTGATTCTTATTGAGCTTAATATCTGTGTGGGTTTCTAGGGTGGGTTTTCGTCGTTAGCCCGACATTGTCCCGAGACTAGCTTTTATTTAGTTTGGAAATGTAAATTAAAATTTAAGTTAGTTTATATAGCAATCTGGACAGGAATTAAAATAAGGATTTTAATAGACAAAATAAAATTTTATAAAAATACATTTAGTTAATATTGTAAGCACATTTTATGAACTAAGACTATTATTAATGCTTTCACTACAGAGCATAACAAGTACAGAGAATGTAAGAAAGCAAAGGCTTGTACAACTGAGGGGGTGGGGTAAAAACATAACCCTCATTTTATGAAAAAAAAAAATGTGTTAGCAGTGATTTCTGGCAGCTTTGTTTTGTGGTCAGTCAACACCTCTAAGATAGCTAGTATTGACAATTTATATATATATATATATATATATAAAGTAATATTTAGCACCGCGTCTTACTACCCGTTCAGGTTATACGCTTTTAGGTACTAATTACTCTAATGGATTAGGAATTGGGAAGGTTGAATTAGAGGAAGTGAACCCGCATTTGCGTGGAGGGAGAATGGAAAACCATTTAGGAAAAACCACCTCCAGTTCGCCCGACCGAGATTCGAACCTCGATATCCCCGTCCTCAGCGGTTGAGCTCAACACGACAAGCGCGTTAGCCAACTACGCCACCGAGGCGGGTCTGTATGAATATATATATAAAACTAGATTTCAGGATCTAACAGATAAATCGATGAGTGTAATCATGTGTTTACAGAAACCCCCTCATTTAATTGTAGGTCCTAAAAACTAGCGAAGATTAAAAGATGAAATCAACTTTAAGTTAAGGATATATCCAAATCAAGTATTATATATGTAAATCGAGAAATAAATCTGAACATGGGGATCAGGGTTAGTTAGATTCCTGGGTCCAGGTGTTATTATTAAAATTTACGAATATAACCTGGATGTAAAGATTATGCATATGTTAAGCTAATATTGGTTTTGAATTTATTTTTATTAGGTTTATTTAAATAGTACTTTCCGAAACAACTTATTGCACATACAATGACACAATACAAATATTTAGCTCTAGAAATGACACAACACCCCATCATCTAGTTTATGACCAAATCCAAGGGTGTTTTTGGAGGAGAAATCGAGGTGCTAACATCAACATAATAATAATAATATGTAAATATCTATATATTAATTATATGAAGAGTTCAAACTTAATGAATATTCGTTTAATTTATTAGATACTGATAGATATAATGAGTAGCCTATTGGTAAGTGAAGGGAATCTGGCAACATTGATTTTATATGGGCTGTGGTTTATAATTCTACTGTAAAAATAGCTTTGTTATTGTTTCGTTTAATGTACACTATTTAATATTTTTATTTTGAAAACTTTAAATAAAACAATGGAAAAATGATAGAAGGGCAAGGCAGAAATCTGTAGGCCCCGAACCTAAAAAAAACACATAATAATTACATTTTCAGGGGACCTTAGTCCCCTTGTTCAGCAGAAGAAAGTAAAACATAGACTGGACTATGGCAGAATATCTCCATGACCTACCTCTAGCAACAACAGTATTTAATTGACCATGATCTACCTCTAGCAACAACAGTATCTAATTGGCCATTATCTACCTCTAGCAACAACAGTATCTAATTGACCATGATCTACCTCTAGCAACAACAGTATCTAATTGTCCATGATCTACCTCTAGCAACAACAGTATCTAATTGACCATGATCCACCTCTAGCAACAACAGTATGTAATTGACCATGATCTACCTCTAGCAACAACAGTATCTAAGTGACCATGATCTACCTCTAGAAACAACAGTATCTAATTGACCATGATCTACCTCTAGCAACAACAGTATCTAAGTGACCATGATCTACCTCTAGCAACAACAGTATCTAAGTGACCATGATCTACCTCTAGCAACAACAGTATCTAAGTGACCATGATCTACCTCTAGCAACAACAGTATCTAAGTGACCATGATCTACGTCTAGCAAAAACAGTATCTAATTGGCCATTATCTACCTCTAGCAACAACAGTATCTAATTGACCATGATCTACCTCTAGCAACAACCGTATATAATTGACCATGATCTACCTCTAGCAACAACAGTATCTAAGTGACCATGATTTACCTCTAGCAACAACAGTATCTAATTGGCCATGATCTACCTCTAGCAACAACAGTATCTAAGTGACCATGATCTACCTCTAGCAAATAACAGTATCTAAGTGACCATGATCTACCTCTAGCAACAACAGTATCTAATTGACCATAATCTACCTCTAGCAACAACAGTATCTAATTGACCATGATCTACCTCTAGCAACAACAGTATCTAATTGGCCATGATCTACCTCTAGCAATAATAGTATCTAAGTGACCATGATCTACCTCTAGCAACAACAGTATCTAATTGGCCATTATCTACCTCTAGCAACAACAGTATCTAATTGGCCATGATCTACCTCTAGCAATAACAGTATCTAAGTGACCATGATCTACCTCTAGCAATAACAGTATCTAAGTGACCATGATCTGCCTCTAGCAACAACAGTATCTAATTGACCATGATCTACCTCTAGCAACAACAGTATCTAATTGACCATGATCTACCTCTAGCAACAACAGTATCTAATTGACCATGATCTACCTCTAGCAACAACAGTATCTAAGTGACCATGATCTACCTCTAGCAACAACAGTATCTAATTGGCCATGATCTTCCTCTAGCAACAACAGTATCTAAGTGACCATGATCTATCTCTAGCAACAACAGTATCTAAGTGACCATGATCTACCTCTAGCGACAACAGTATCTAATTGACCATGATCTACCTCTAGCAACAACAGTTTCTAAGTGACCATGATCTACCTCTACCAACAACAGTATCTAATTGACCATGAGCTACCTCTAGCAACAACAGTATCTAATTGACCATGCTATACCGCTAGCAACAGTATCTAATTGACCATGATCTACCTCTAGCAACAAAAGTATCTAATTGACCATGAGCTACCTCTAGCAACAACAGTATCTAAGTGACCATGCTATACCTCTAGCAACAACAGTATCTAATTGACCATGCTATACCTCTAGCAACAACAGTATCTAATTGACCATGAGCTACCTCTAGCAACAACAGTATCTAAGTGACCATGATCTACCTCTAGCAACAACAGTATCTAATTGACCATGCTATACCGCTAGCAACAGTATCTAATTGATCATGATCTACCTCTAGCAACAGTATCTAATTGACCATGATCTACCTCTAGCAACAGTATTTAGTGACCATGCTATACATCTAACCCTTCTGCCATAGTCCAGTAGGGGTTTTACTCTCTTTTCTGAAGAAGGGGGGTACTGATGTACCCCAAAAATTTCATAATTATTTGTTTTTAATTGTGAACTTTGAGGTCTACAGTTTCTGGTAAGTGTGTAGGCTTTGGCTTTCCATCCTCTGTTCAATGTTTAATTTATCATCATCATCATCATCATCATCATCATCATTATTATTATTATTATTACCCCGTCTTACTATCCGTTCAGGTTAAACACACTTACGCTAATATGTAATGGTAGGGTGATTTTGAGATGAAATGGAGGACTTACAGTTTAATGTGGGATTCGAACCACAGTGGAGAACTGGCATTCCCCACATTCACAAGCTGTGATTGATACACAATGTTTGATTGAAAATAACTGTTTGGTGGCATTTGATAACTTTCTTAATTTTATTTTTTCCCCCAAAGATTTAAATTTAAAATATATTAAAAACATTTTTATTACTTGCGAAGATGTGCCAGCTTGTTTTTTTTATATTATAAATTGTCAAATTTTAATTTATTTCACTCCCTTTCAATTTTAGATGGTACTGTTTTTTTTCCATAATTTGGTTGTGTTAACCCTTTATAGGGCACACTTTGAATGTAGGTTAAGTTGTACCCTCCTTAGCCAATTACTTTAGGTTGATTTAAATCAATGTCATTCAAATATGTATTAGCAATAAAGCAAATTTTTAAACAGGTTGTTTGAGTTTTAATGTTTCATAATGATGTATAGATGTCTGAAATCTCAGGAACTTTTTAGATGTAGGTGAACTTATATTGATCAAAATATTATTTTAATACAATGTGCAGTAATTATTTTACAATTACTGACCAAATAGTCATAATAATAGCCATAAATGCTATGATGGAAGAAAACAACACTATACCATTTAGTATGAAATGTGAAGTTTGGGGAATGAATGATAATGAATATTTGAATATGACACCTACACAAAGAAACCAAACCCAGGACCTTTAACTTAGCATGCCAATACTATACCACTGAGCTATCCAGGGATGTCCCGTACTCAAGGTCATTCTTAACATATAACCCGAATGGGTAGTAGGAAGTTGTGCAGAAAAAGTCATTTTTCACTCATATTTTAAGACAAATTCCCATGTCCAAATGTAATTTTTCAATTTATTTAAATATGACTTAGTTATAGCTGATCTCTGTAGTTATAAATCATTCATCGCTCAATCTTTGCCTTTCAAATACACTTAGTTCTATAGCGTTACTTTCTTTTATCTTGATTCGCTTGTAATGTTCAATGTATTTGTATTATTGGCAGCATGAAGCTACAACTGAGTCACCAACGGAAGTGGCATCAAAGATAGCTCTTGGTAACCGATGTGTCCATGAGCCATGGACCCCCATAAATGGGTGATAAGGGGACTTCTGCCCCTTTTATCAATTTGCCATATTTGCTTCTTTACAAATTTATATATTTGGGCGCAATTTGCTATTTACATCTTTGAATAATCAATATCCGAGTTAACAGATAAAAATGATCAAATTTAGATCTCCTCCAATTTCTCCTTCAACAGTTTTTTTTCTTTTTGTTCTGTTCAATAAACTCGTGAAAAATATAATAGTTCCTTTTAATGAATTCAGCTACAGCTACTATTTATTTTTTGTCAATTTTTCCAAAAAATGCTAAAATTGGTTCATGAAAACACATAGATCAAAATTATGTTCAGATGCTCTAAAATTACCTTCCCACAAAGTTAAATTCTTGAATTCTTCTTTCGAGGGCATGGGGTTGGTTGCGCACCCCCCTCACCCCCCCCCCACACACACACACATGGGATTCCAATCAGCCCCCATTTGGAAAACACACATGGGCAGCCTTTATGATGGTCTTATGTCATTGTTTAGTTTTTACAAATAAATGTTTCGGCCCGATGACTGAAACCATTCAGTCACTGGGAAAGGTTTAATTATTCTTACATTTTAAGCAATAATTGCTTTGACCCATACTATATTCAGAGAAACATGTTTTGTTGTACACAACAATTGATAAAACTCATATCAAGCCACGATGAAAAGAATATATGGTCAGAGTGGCTACAAAACATATTTTACAAAATTCTCTGACTTTTCCAAGTTTTCCAGGCAACATTTTTCAATTTTACTTGACTACTTTTTTCCAGTTTTAATTGTGGATGATGACTTTTGTTTCATTTATTAGTGATCCCATATTAAAAAAAAGTTTGTATCTAAATTACTGAACAAAAATGGTTTTATCAGTTATTTTAATAATTAAAATGTTATTTTATTTAAGTATTATTAACTTTTGTTTTAGTGTTTAGTTGCGAAATTAATGGGATAGTTTATACATATTTTGTAATTCCCTGACTTTTCCTTATTTTTAGTTAAATTCCCTGCCATTTCCCTATTTTCCCTGCCATCTAAAAATTCCCTGACTTTTCCAGGTTTTCTCTGTATGTAGCCACCATGATGGTGTGACATCTGCAATAGGTCTAGTTGACTCTAATTATCACAAAAATAAATCAAAATAATTTCTAGATTAAGCTACTAATTAAATACCTTTGAATAAATTCCTTTTAATTTGGTGGTTAGGGGATGGTGCTTCCTAAATCACCTTCTAACTGAAAATTTCATTCTGGCTGTGACCTTAACTGTCTCACCACCCCTCAAGTAAATTTCTGGGGGGAGGGGGGGGCTGCACCAATGGTCTAGTGGCTAGCCTACACTAAAAATAATGTGATTTTTAGCACCGTGTCTTAATACCCGTTTGGGTTACACGCTTCATCTAATTTATAATCATAGCTTTGCATAAAGTGCATTAATATGATTGATTAACTTTTTTCTGGAAAAGCAAGAAAATTTAAAACATATATTTAGGCCCATCAACCCTGATTTAGTTGAGTTTTAAACTTACAATAATTTTTATATGTATATATAAATGCTCAAATATATATTAGGAAGGTTTAATTTAGAGGAAATGCACTCGCATTTGTGTGGAAGGAGAGTGGAAAACCATTTAGGAAAATCGTCCTTAATTCACCCAACCGGGATCAAACCCCAATCTCACAGTCTTTGGCCATATAGTCCGACACGAGATTAGTGTGTTGACCACACAGCCACTGAAGCAGGTCACTTTTATATTAATCACTGGTCTATTGTAATTTTGAATCCTGTCTATCCCAAGTGCAATACAGATTATAATTATATTGTATTATTTAAATATTTTAATTATCTATACAAGCATTTATCATGTTTTGGTATTTACAGTAGGTTTACTGTAGGGGCCTTGTCACGATTTAATAAATATTAATAAATATACTTTATTATACATGATTTAATGAACATAAATAATTTTATTGGGTTTTTAATTAAAGGAATTATAATGTTGAACCAAATTCTCTAACTTAATTACAAATTGCAAAAAAAAAGTTTAGATCTTTATAAATTATTTGTGTCTGTGATCGATACACTAATATTGTTTGTTTTAATTTTTTTTATGTTTTAGGTTACTCTCAAAAAATGAACTTAACTTACATAATATTTACCTACCCAATAAATTATAACTTTGCACAAAGACCCAAAAAAACAAAACAGGGCCTAATCTATAAATTCAAAATATGCAAGTTAAAAATACATTTTCCACGCGAGTATATTTAAGTTATGTGAGACCTACAATAAATAATTTTTAAATAAATTTGAATATTTAAGGATTAATGCCGGGAGCATGATAAACTTAACGTTAGCTTAACTTTCACATAATATAACGTAACATGAAGGTTCTCCTCTTGTTTTTAAAAGGAAACCATTAAGGCTCCAACACAGACTCCATATTCGTAGGTCCATAGTCTGTACTCTATGTTCCTAATCTATAAGAAATTCTACTCATAATTACAGTCAATATCCATAATCATGTGAGCGTTTCAACCAATAAGATAGTGAGAGATTTTGTCCAATAAAAAAATTTGAAATAAAATCCTCTACAGCAAGGAGCAAGCATCAAACAGTCAGTTGATAATAATATAAGAATTAAAGAAACCAAAATCAACTTTGTTAAGAAAACTTCCAGTAAGTTACATACTAAAATTTAGGTTAAGTACAATCACAAGAAATTTATTTATAACTTGATTTTAACTATCAAACTTAAAATAAATGTTTGTAATAGCCTGAAAATGCAATATGGATGTACTAGTATGAAGACAAAATTAACACTTTTAATATTTTTAATAATAGGGGTGTTGAAACTATAAAAGCAAAGCCAATATTTCTGAGAGCTTGGTATTTCTTAGAAAACTTTTTCCTAGAAGCCGCTCTTCCCGGAGTGTTTAAATTTAAGAAAAATGTTTCTGAAATAGCTCCACGTGTAGCCATCTTTTCATTTTATATATGTTTCCATAGTGACAGATCCTCACACTGCCATTCGTTCTTTTATGTCAATGGACATGCACACTTTTACTCGGCTGTGATTGGTAGTCTGTATAAACTAGTCCGTAGAAAGTTAAAGTCGGGCAACTTCTACGGAGTAAGGACTTACGGATAAGGACTCTGTGACCACAGCAATATAATAGTGTCGCATCGATTTCTTATGAACAACGGACCACGGGCACAGATTCTGTGTCGGGGCCTTTACGTTCACTTAACTTAACCTAATAAATTTTTAGGCAAGGTAACATTGAATCCCAACAGTTGGCGTACAAATTCACTATAAAGCACGGTATTTTGTAATCCTACAAATTCCTAAATTATATATTAATTATAGCCTAGGTTTATGATTTACTTTTAAACACCAAGTCTGAAACAAAGGAAAAGAAACATTCAGCTCAACACGAAAATACTATATTTCAAATCATTAAAACTATCAATACATAATAAACACTATACTTGCCTAAAAAGCTAAATAAGACGGATATATTTAGGAGAAAAAACTTCAAACGTAACATTTTTGTCAAAGTAAAAAATTATAAACAAAAATGACTACTTCTCCCGCTTCTACTTGACATTTATATCAGTCCAACAATCAAAACCTCTCAATCAATATTGTTTCATGAGGTCGATTGTTTTCGAAAACACAGCTACGCCACAAACAACACTGATTGCAGTACCCAAAGAGCGCACTGCAGTGCTGTGCCTAGTGATGGGCAGAATCGGATGACTAGAATCGATTCATTCGATTATTCTGAATAATCGATTCATTCGATTCTTTCAAAATCATTCGAATGATATTTTCATATATCATATATCATTCGAATGAAAACAGTAGCGGACTCGTTGCGAGCAGACCGATTCATTCATTTACTACTCCCTTGCCAAAGCACTGGAGAAAATCAACCTTATGGTTATGAATATTTCTTGGCTATCTCTATACAGGTCTTCATTTCTATTAGGTTCATTTTAAATAACTTGTCCCCATTGCTACACAATAATCGACCTTACGCTTTCAAATGCTTCCGAGGCTAATTAAATACAAAGTTTATGTGGTTGTACAGTTTAAAATCGAATAGCAGTCAAAAATAATACGAATGAAAGTTACAAAAGATTCGATTATTTTGCTACATTGTAACTATTGATACTACGTAGATTGTAGATTGTTTATTTTTCTGTTGCGCCTTTTTTTAAGTCCCCTATTGTATAACTAAAGGCTAATAGCCAGAACGGGCTGTGAGATAATTCATTTTTAAAGTTGACTCAAATTTATTAAATAGATATATATTTTTTATATATGTGATAGAACATTCCGCTGCCGTAATATTCATATAATATTATCATTGTATTCATTAAAATAATTTTACATTCTTATGACCTTTCGAAAAAATATCACTATACAGCAGACTTAAATTGCCATTTTCGGGTAGTAAATTGTTGTTTGATTTACATTCGTTTCCATTCGTGTTTAAGAATCGAAATAGTTAAGCCTTTAATATTTCCTAAACATAAAAAATCATTAGCTTACAATCCTATTTATATATCGGGTAAGTGATTACATATTTTCGATTTGATTATCTGAATCAATTGATTATTTGACGCCTGGAATTTAAATAGAAAATATGTCATCACTTAACCAATATGTAAATAGGATTTTAAGCTTATAATTGTTTATTTTTAGGAAATATTAGTGGGTCAATTATCTCGATTCTTAAATATGAATGGAAACGTATGTTCTTTTTTTGTTTACTATGATTCTTAAGCAAAAGTATTTCTATTAATGGCGAGGTACTTATGAGACTAATGCATTCACTGTTTAGTTTTTTGTTGTGCCTGTACTTTGGTCTTTGACACCGACACAAGGAACTAAACACAATAATAGAAAAGTGTTGAATTGCAAATGCAAAGGAATGCTTGTCTTGAGAGCCGACAGCATGTTGAAGAGAATAGTAGCACAAAGCAAAACCACCGACTAGTAACTACTTTTAGAAGTAATAAACATAAGATTATTACCGACTCTTTACTACTTCTCAAAATCATTCGAATGATTTTTTCGATTCACTCGATTCTTTTTCAAAGAATCGAATGATTATTCGATTCTTAAAATCACTCGATTATGCCCATCACTAGCTGTGCCTACACAGCTTACAGCTATCAAGGCCCTCCAGTGGCGCGAATAAAAGTAAGTCAAACCACCAACTATATTAAGTAGACTAATTCACAGGGAAATTGAAAACTACTATGAAATTTAAAGTTTAAACTTAAACAATAAAGATAAATTTAGCTTTTACTGAATTTCTAATCAATATTTTTGTTTTATATTCATTTTTAATTTTGAGAAAATCAAAGTATGAAGTATTTTAGATGTATGTTTTATTTGTCCTCGAATGACAAATATAATGGGGTGTTTTCACCTAATTTTAACCATTATTTGATAATAAAACAACTATATTTACTCACAACGATCGACATGATATATTAATTTGGATTTAGTATTACAGAGTTTGAAACTTTGATAAAATTAAAATAAATTTAAAAACATCTTTCTAAAAGATGTGTGCGCTAACGATCAATGGAGCTGACCCAATGTTCCTATCTTATAAGCTGGGCCATAGTGTAATTGGTCAAGGAAGGACTTCTAATTTTAAGGGTAAGTCTAGTGTGGTATTTATTTATGTATATTATTTTCTAAATTTGTGGTATTTATTTAATTATATTTTTTTGTTAATTTTGACACATCAAATTTATAAATATATTTAAGTTAATAATTAACTAGCATTAATGTGTTCTTCTAATTGTAGGTATCAAATCATTAAGTGTTTAAGGGGTTATAACTACGAAGAAACACACTCGCCATCTTAGGTCCAAAATAACCTTGTGAATTATTATGGCTGATACATTTCTCTAAAATTTATTTTTATAATAATTTCGATTATCTAAGATGTATGCTTTTATCAATGTATTGGTAGTACCTACAATTAAATTTTTTCATATAAATTATTTTCATAGCTTAATGCATGATTCATAAAACTCGTATTAGACCTAATAGTGGCCCCCTGCTGCCATTAACAACTTCACTTTCTACCCTAGGGATATAAAGAAAATCCTAGGTAAATTGAAATTCAAACGAAATCAAATAATAGCCTACAACAGCAAATATTTTATATTTATTTTCCAACAATGAAACATAATAAAGAAAATACAAACTACAATTGGCAGGAAAGAATGAAAGCCATGATGTTTGCTGATGACTTGTTGGTATGGAGAGAGAAGGAAGAGGAAGTACAGGAACAACAAGAATAGAATGAGGACGTGAAAGAGTGTGGAATGAATTTTAACATGGCAAAGTGTGAAGTGATGGTAATGACAAGGAAGAGGGTAAGGCCTAATAAAGCTATATGGTTGGATGGAGTAGAGTTGAGAAAAGTACAGAATTTAAAGTATTTTGGAAGCGTGATTGAGGAGAAAGGTGGAAGCAGAGAGGATTTAATGAAAAAAGGACAGCAGGGAGAATTTTTCTATAGGTGTGTCAGAGAACTGTTATGGAGAAGGGAAGTCCTTTTGAAGTGTAAGAAAGTGATGTACAGGGCGCAGCCTATTTTCTACCCTTTGTCACATATGCAGCAGAAATATGGGAAGTGAATGTAAGAGACTAAGAAAGTGGAGTCCACGGGAATGAAGTTTGTGAAGAGCATATTAGCTATCATGAAAATAAATAGATTAGAAATGAAGTTGTCTAGGAAAGAGAGAGAGAGAGTAGGGGGAGTAAATAAGATAGTAAAGGAAGCAAGACTAAGATGGTATGGACATGTAATGAGGATGCTGAAGAAAATGTTGGAAATGAAGTATGTAGGAAAAAGGCTGTAAGGGAGGCCAAGAAATATATGGGAGCAGATAATAGAAAGTTTTCATGTAAGAGGAGAAGAATGGAAGGAATTAAAGGAGGAAGAGTGGTTGAAGAATAGAGTAAGATGGAGGTATTTTACTAAACTGACCCAGCCACAGGCTGGAAATTTGATAAATTACCCTCTCAATGGTCTTAGTTGAAATCAAAAGTCAGGGGAGTTAAATAAGAAAAAGGTGGGTGCTAGGAAAATTGCACAGTATGAGGTCCATGACAAATTCTCAGAAAACCTATGTCCAGATCATTATTAGGACCCGACTACTATTCACAACCTTACTTTTTACCCCAGCTACAATTTGAGTCCCCGGCTACTATTCGGTAAAATGTGGTAATTTTTAATTTGAATATTTCCTTTTAATAGCGAAATAATGTTTCTTCTCCACCTGAGGTTTGTGAGGCCATTTTGAATGCTTTAATGTGTGGGTGAATCACACTATTCTAGTTTTAAATAATTAATGCAAATGGTACTAAGCATTTGAGAATTGAATATTCAATAAAAAGGACTGCATAAGAGGCATAAATTAATTTTCTTGGGTGTTAAAATTTGTAATTTTGTTTAGAGGCTACAATTTTACATAATTTATTGTTCAACATGATAATAAAGGTGATAACGTGTTGTTAATTACTTACGCGTCATCCTTGTAGCCATCATGAAGAATACAACGGAAGGAACGCTGTTGAGCTAGCACTTAGCTTAAAAACGTGTATATAAAACTCAAATAACTTTAATGACTAAAATTTACAAATCAAAAAGATATTTACTTTTTTTTAATAATTCAATTTTGGGTCTATTTCTTCATAAACAAACTTTTTATAGTTTGTAAAAGGGTAGTGTATAAACTTGTTTTACATTGCATTTCATGTTTTGGAACTGTCTGAATTGTTTGATGTCATGTTGTCACAAGTAGTGACATATTATTATACGTGTTAATTTTTGTTTGTCATAAAATTCACTTTTACAATGTATCTCAACAGTTAACATTTTCCTATGTCACATTATTAAAGTAGCCATAGCTTACGGTGGTGTGTATTCCGTGTGTCCGAGATTCCAATTTCATTTTCTATGAGTCCTATAGGCCATCTGGTGGTCCTGAGGTAAAAGTCTGTATCTTACAATAATGAACAGAGTTTGGTAGGAAAATAAGCCGGAGTAACACACATAAATAAATATAATTCTTAGTATATGGCAGATATTTTATTTGAAAAATGTTAGCAGGCAAGCTGTATATTCCATTTTTGATCAATTTTAATGAGTTAAAAATCAAATGTTATATTCTTATATATTTTTTATAATTGGTGAATGTTTTGCAAATCATATGTGCAATCAACCATTATTGTTTGGGTAATATGTGAACAAATGAAAAAATAAATTGAATCCAATGAATTAAGATGAATTTATTCAAAACATTAACACCTGTAAAATTATATTTACATACAAAACAAAGTGTTATATACAGTAATGAAGTATATATACAAACTCAGAATTATTTAAGTACAGCCTTCTAAGAAAATAGTGTAAGATAAAATAACTATACATTTATAATGTAATGTGATATTCAACATCTGACTTTTGTAATCTCATACGGTTTCATTAAAACTTATATTACATACATTTTGGCTAAATCTTGAAATCTCTTTAAGGACTTTTGAATAACAGTACACATTTAATCAAAGGCCAACCTTAAAAAATAATATAATCTGAAAATATATATTTTAGATACTTTTTTTAAGCCTTTGCGAATCTATAATTTTCAATTTTGAATCAGAATTATGACTAATTGAATCAACTCCCATGCTTAACAATATTTTTAATAGTCCGAATCGAATCTCATGCCTAAAACAATTTCGAGTTGAATCCGAATCAAGTCTAACGCTAAATTTATTTTATCAAGTTGAATTTTATGTATAAGTGGATTTAATATTTCATTTTAAAAATAGGTTCAGATCTGAATTGAATAATTTATTTTAGGCTTATTATGATAATGTTTCAAATCAAATCTGTATTGAATATTTTACTAAGTTAAGTTTCCCAATCCAATCGTAAAATATTCCAATTTAGACATTTCAGGTTTATTAAAAAAATGTAATCAATAGCACTAATATAATATAAAGATAACCATATTTTTTCAATCGTAGTACAAAGGTTGAGTAATATTTACAAAAAGCTGGGCCTAGATACTTTTTTTAAATACAAGATATTCAGTCACAAACATGTCATCCATGTGATTTCTTTACGACCTGAACTCCAATTAAGTTCTTTTTTCACTCTACTATGCGGCCATTTTTTGGTATGATTGGATTGATTTGTTGAGCAAGTATGAATTATAGATTTTAATTTTGAGCCAAGACCATCAAATTCGAAACGAGGATTTATTTGGATTAAAAATTTTGAATCGAATTCGAAGCTTTCCAATATTAAGATTCTAAATTTTGAATAGTTTGCTCAGGTTTACTATTTTTGATTTTGTGTTAAATATTTTAGTTGGTTCTAAACTTTCGTGCACATTATGTAAGCACTGACAAATAATAGGATTAAATAGTGGCTTCGTATAAGAGATAGCAATTAATAATGCAACACAAAGTATTTATTATAATCTTTCATTACTAGAAATAATAATTTTGATGTTTAAAAGTCTGAGACTCTTCCTTTACGTTCCCAATCCCCATAGCGGGTGGGTTCTGGTCCCTTGGGACCTCCGACCTCCCCAGTCGCAGGGTTTGTGTTGTCAGGGAAAGGTTTAAGAGGTTCCTTTTCCTGATAAGGATGTCTGCCTTCATCCAATTCATCCAACTTACCTAACAAATAAACAATTTACATTGTTTTATTTTACAAATACACCAGTGTTATTAGCAGAGCTGTGGCGTCACATCAGTATGCCAAACCTTAGACTATTACTGTATCCGAATAGTCAAGTACACTTGACTTGATGCAGACTTGATACAGTCTTCATAATTTTACACTTCTCGCGGTTCTCATAGTGAAGGCTGTATCAAACAATTCGAATGGCAACACACTTGGGCCCGCAGTGCTGCTTCCTACCGGATAACTTAGAAACTATGTAAAAGCCATCTATTAGCTCTAATGAAAACGAAATATTTGTGTAAGTCGGTGCTCAAGCAGACGAAACGATAATACTAAAACAATTGCCAGTCAAACACCGCAACAATGCCGCAAGAAAACAGCATGGCTCCTAGCTTTCATATCCATGGTTACCAAGACCTCGAGAAGACTGCATTGGTCTAGTCTGCGACTATTCGGACAGATCTACACTTGGTCACATGATTGCCAATGCAGTTATCAACGCCACGAGCCATTGCGACGCCGCATAAGTAGACTATTCAGATACAGCCTATGACTCCTCTTTTTTTATCTTTCCTTTCTAACTCCCGCATATAAGTCTAATGTATTTTAATTAGAAGTAACTAATTTACTGCAATAAAATGCTCCAATACAGATGACTTCAGGAGAAGCTACTTTGACATTATGAATGTATATTTAAAATACATTTTTCAATCCAAATTACAAATATTGATCCTAGAGAGTAAAAATGGATAAGATTAAAATTATATTTTTACTGACTCCACCCAAAATTGCTTCCGACTCAAGACTCCACAGCTCTGGTTATTAGTCTCCATTACATTCCTCAGTCAGGATTCAAACCCGGTTTATATTTGAGGACGATTAAGTTGTTGTCATATATTAATATTTAATATGTCATTGAGCCAAACAAAATTAAAAATCAGTATTTCTACGAAATAAAAACGATAAGCCTTTACCAAAACCACTTTTACTGTCTCACATATATTTATGAGGAAGATGGAGACATTTTACTAAACTGACTTGGCCACAAAATGTAAACAGTTGATGATGATTATCATATCAATCATGAAAACACATTATATTCAAGATATGGCAGTGTATCTAGTGTTTGTGTACAATAAAGGCCAGCAGCATGGTTTAGTTGTAAAACATGTTGCTTCCTTTCATGTTGAATGCAGCGTCCATTGAATGAACAAATCTTTGTTCTACCTCCAACACATTAAATTACTGCCTGTTTGACTATTTTACTTATTGTTTATTGTTATAAAATAAGCTATTGTTTTAGATAACTCAATAGTCTACATAGCCCAAATGTTTTGAATGAGCACATTATGTTAAAAGTGTGAAGTGGAAATGTGAAGTAGGTAAGTAATAATAAAGCCATATCATGTCCAAAATAATTTTACATTCATATTCTAAGGGCTTTCACTGAAAGTCACAAGCAAATGTTTTTATCATTGTAGTTATTCTTATTTTGAATAGCAATGATTCAGAGAGTATATTTCTGGCTTTGTTGATACCTTTAATAGTCAAATACAAATCTATTATGTTCAATATTTTCTTTGGTATAGTATATTAATAGTGCCTAGTCTTGTTTTATTAATTTTATTATTCAAATTTATCACCACCAGCCTCTGTAATCTAGTATTTAAAAGTTCATGGCTACAAATCAAGAGCTCCCGGGTTTGATTCCTAGCGTGTCCAGAGTGAATAAATAGGTAGCAGCTCTGGTCGAGAAAAGTGAGATTAACAGCTGGAAGTTTTGTTGTGCTGACCACATGAAAACCTTTTATCCGTGAATGTTAGCATTAACATCGCTAACAGCAGCGGCCGCTCTCTCAATTTAGTTTGATCTCGGGCTCAAGGCCTTGTTTTTATTAATCATCACCTGCTATTTAAATATATTTTGTTTGCTTAGTAATCCTGTTTATTGCAATGAAATTTTGTAACTACCGTTTCTACAATAGAGCAACATGTATCTCTAGAACATAAATGCAAATAAAAAAAATAAAAAGATATATATTTTTTAAATTTGGTCTCTTATTAAATTAAGGATAGTTCCCTGATTATTAAGAAAAACTTTTTTGGAATATATTTTTGTTTTCCTCTATTTTTGTATCAGGCTATCAATCGGATTATCAATCATAGGCTCCTATGTATCTGATTAGTTTTCTTACCAATAGGGGTTTTCTCTCTGAGCTTTTTGGCCATTTTCTCGGTTTTACTACAAGCCGGTTCTTCATTTAAAGGCAATGTTGATAAGCACCTTATGTCTGGAAAAATATCTTAATGAATGACATAATATTTCTACATGATTTTTCAAACATATTATAGAGTCAACACTAAAGTTAATATTTCAAGCATGTTTGAAAGAGACCTTAGATATAAGAAAATATGTGAGCAATATACATTCTGAACTCTCTTTACATAAATCAGGATTGATACAATACCTTATAAAAGCAGTTTTTGTTCTAAAACTTCAAATAAATATTTAATTTATATCAGATTAGTCACATAAGATGAAGACTAGAGAACTTATTAAAAAAGGAAATTATATTTTCATTGCTGTTAAAACTTTCTTGAGTGGGAAGGAGTTCTTAGACATTTAAATTTTTTTTTATTATTATCACGTCTTACTACCCATTCAGGTTGTAAGCACTTACGCTAATGTGTAATGGTAGGGTGATAGCGAGATGAAATGGAGGACCTACAGTTTAACGTGGAATCCGAACCACGGTGGAGGCCTGGCATTTCCCACATTCACAAGATGTCTTGTCAGAGGTGAAGGAAGGGTTTGGTAATCAGATAAATCTGTGCCGGGACAAAGGAGTGAACCCCGGCCGCCAGCACAGAAGTCTGACACCTTACCCCTAGACCACCAGGTCACGTCACCCTTTAAAAAAATAAACCTATCAGTTTTTTTGATACTATGCATACTTAAGTATTGAAAGTAATTACTGTTTATTAAGTGTTGTTTGTAGACCTATATTGTAATGATAGGATTACTAAATATGTCTTCGGCCTGCGCTGCAAGCTGATGATCAGATTTGGCCCTTGGGATGAAAAACATTGGACTACCCTGTTTTATAAACCTAAAGTGGAATGGTGGTAGGAAAGTTGATTTAGAACAGAAAAAGATTTTAAATATTTAAAATTTAATTTATCAGCATTGAAAATATATTTCAACGGTTAGGTTTCACAATAAAATGTAGCCTATACCATAAAAACATAACCTAACCTAAAAGTATATTTGGTCACATTTGTTGTCTGATATTTACCTTCTTATTGTGATTTCAGTACATATATAAATAATAATTTGCAAGCCAATTTGTTAGCGTACAGAAATAGTCATTCTTATATCTAGCGGCATATTTTTCTGCACCTGCCAACAATGATTAAAGAACATTTGTGTCCAAAGTTTTACCCAACATTTATTAGCTAAGGGATTGTTTTAATTTAGTTTCTTGTGTATCTTCAAGACTAAGTTTAATGTCTAATTGTGCATTGTTACTTTATGCCTAAAAATCGCTTCAAGAGTTTGGGTTACCTTACTTTTGTTTTTTCTGCTTGTTTGTTACACAGCAATTGGACAATTATGAGTTATAACATATCAAAGATTATATAACCTTGTGGACCATAATAATATTAGAGTTTGAAAATATGTAGTACTAAACAGTAAATTGTTTACCAATGCATTTATATGGTTTTAATGTTAGCCTTATTTCTAAAAATTCTCATCTAAAAACGATTTTTTAAGTAATCGCCTAGATTTTTATTTTTCAAATATGTGTGTTGAAAGAATTGATTAAATTAGTACACATAACAAATTTTAATCAGAAAAATTTTTATTAGCTATTATAATTGTTTTTTTTAGTTAGGTACTAATGTTATTTTCTGAATTTAAACAGGGTGAGAAGGTTATAGATCATATTATTTGACTTAATTTCTTATACAATGCAGCAATCCAATCAGCGGCTGAAGCTTACTGGTGTAAAGTGATAATGAGGACTTGTAGGCCCAGATTATTTGAGTTACTTGGTTTTAATTAGTCATTTCCCTCGCCCCCAAGAGCATTAATTATTATTATTATTATCACCGCGTCTTACAAACCGTTCGGGTTATACGCACTTACGCTAATGTGTAATGGTAGGGTGATTGTGAAATGAAATGGAGGACCTATAGTTTAACGTGTAATCCGAACCACGGGGGAGGCCTGGCATTCCCCACATTCACAAGATGTCATGTCAGAGGTGAAGGAACGGTTTGGTAATAAGATAAATCTGTGCCGAGACCGAGGATTGAACCCCGGCCACCAGCACAGAAGTGTGACACCTTACCCCTAGACCGCCAGGTCACCAACATTAATTACAAAACCTTAAAAGGTTTAGGCTAAATCAAATAAAATTATGTGAAATTAATTTGTATTCACCTATTTGTTTAGATACTACATTTCTATATATAAATAGATTATGGACGCCGCTATTTCTCCTAAATATACATGAGAGCATGTTTATAAATGAAATTATAAGACAAACGTTAGAAGAAGATCTTTGTTATTAAAAAGAAACATCACAGATCAAACACAACATAGGAGACAGGAGTGCAGACTATTTGAAATTGAAAAACCTTTGCGCTCGGCATGCGTAGATAATTAAGCTAAGCTATAGGAAAATAGCATTGATCTCTATAATATAACTGGATGGACATCTGTGGCTGAAATTTTCAAGCTGTCGTCTAAATACTATTGGTTAAGAAAGAAGGAAATTTTCGGATATCTCCTTCTCTCTTACACCTATACAAGGCAATGGGGCATTTTGGCATCATTAATTAATTTGATTTAATATATGTGATACATCAATTCCTGATTAGTTAAATGAAATAAATATGTTAGTAAACGCTTTTAAGAGCATAACATACTTCAAAACTGGTGAGTTTTTTTCCTTTAAATAAGTTAATGTAGCCTAATATATATGATTTTTGAAGGAAGCTCGCTTAAAAAGGCTTTATCTCGAACCAGAATCCTACCCTATAGTAGTGTTTAGGTAGGATAAAAGACCTTTCAGGAGGAAATTTCTACTTCCTTTTTAAATAGCCGTTTATCCTACCAATATATATATATATATGATAGTATTCTGGTACATAATAAAGCCTTACAGATTGGGATTCTTACTAAAATCACGATTTAGTAGATATCATACTACCTAAAAGCATATAAACTAAATTATCCTTTGAACATAAGACTTCTACACAAAGTATGTCATTCAAACAAATGTAATACAGTTTTTAGCTAACTTGTTTAGTTATTATAGTTATGGAACTTTCAACATAATATGGTTTCTGAAAGTACGATACAATTTATGAGCCAACTTAAAAAAAAAAGGGTGATACAATAATACTTTCTACAAGCCTACAACCTAAGTGATAGTATATGACAGATGTTATTCGTATTTGTACAGTATTACCTGTAAAATTGAATTGTATATCCTTTAATGTAAACGTTCCTTTAAGAAAGTGCGGCGTAATACTTCTTTATTTTCAAACAAAAATAATTTCATTCAGCAGAGGAATGTTTTTGCATAAGAACATTTAAAGAAACAGTTGAATCTGTCCCTCACAATGAAGCAGACGATAAACTTGAGCATCACGTTTTGGTCCTTGGCAATGTGTATATGCGTGTCCATCCAATATAATATAGAGATCACTGGAAAGTAGTCCCTTTTTATAGAGTCGCTAGAACACATATCTGAACAGCAATTTAAAAAATTAAAAAATTGTAGGTATTTGTGGAATGATTCCTTCCGCAATACACTAAAGTACTGTACTAATTACATCAAAATGTAAAATTACTACATTTTCCAATTATAAATATGACTACCAACATATTTTTCCCCATACAAACACTACTACCAATATATTTACCGTAAACATTGAATATCCTGCATACATTAATAAAAGCTACATTAATTTTAATATTTTTATAATTCTTTAATTTTGTTTTAGCCTATGTTCCGTTTATAAGTTGCTTCATGCATTATCCTATTAACAACAATAACTGTTAGTTACCTGTGATAGTTTTTTTTTCACAAGGTGTGAAAACGAACCTTGTCATACACCTTTTAAAGATATGTTAAAATTACATTTATGTCATACTATTACTCATTAATTGATTAGTTTTTTAAGCACCATGTCTGACTACCCTTTCGGGATATACTAATATGTAGTAATTACTCTAATGTGTTAGGGTTGAGGAAGGTTGAAATTTAAAAGAAGTGTACCCACACTGATGTGTATGAAAAGTGGAAACTATTTTGGAAAACCCACCAAACTGGGATCGAACCCCGATCTTCTCCTCATCAACAGTCAATATATTGTGAGAGTGGTACATTAGACCATGCGGCAGTTGAAGAGGGTAGTTGATTAGTTCATAGCTAACAACATCAAAGAGTAACACCCATGGGGAACTTAGTTTAATATCTCTCTAAACCTAACTAACACATTTTATTGTATTACTCTTTTCTCTACCTCCTTGAATAATTTGAGAATGGGGATTTTATATTAACCTACTTCTCCGTTTCACAAATAAATATCCTGTTAAATAACTCTTATTCGATATATTGCTTACTTTATTTAACTCTATAATAGTATCTAAAAACAGATAATTTTAAATAACTTTATATAATCATTGGGATTATTTAATTATTTGTTCTGTTAAAATTATAGTGTTTTCATTTCAATATTCTAAGAAACACCTTGTTGGTAAAAAATAAATAATTTATTATTATTATTATTATTATTATTATTATTATTATTAGCACCGCGTCTTACTAACCGTTCGGGTTATACGCACTTACGCTAACGTGTAATGGTAGGGTGATTGTGGGATGAAATGGAGGGCCTACAGTTTAACGTGGAATCCGAACCACGGTGGAGGCCTGGCATTCCCCACATTCACAAGATGTCTTGTCAGAGGTGAAGGAAGGGTTTGGTAATCAGATAAATCTGTGCCAGGACCGAGGATTGAACCCCGGCCGCCAGAAGAAATAATTATCAAACGCTCTATATTCTTTTAATGAAACATATAGTTATATTGGTCTGTAATAATTTTTATAACATAATTATAATAACTTCAAAAAATGTAATATTTTAATCAAACAACTCTCAATATTGTAGCTCACCTATTTATTATTATTATTATTGTTATTTTAACATTTGAATAATTTTGAAGGACGTTAAATACAAATAAATTTTCCTTCATCAAGTCAATTAGTTCTCGTACTTAGCACAAAGCGCCCAAAATACTTTATCATGAACTGTACAAACGTTATTCTACTAACGATTTTATCTGTGGTTGAATTGATTATAATGTACCAATAATTGTATTTAAAAGTTAATTGAATACATGAGAAAATATGGGTCTGAAAAACTTTTCTGTAATTTTTGACAATTCAGAAAGAACATATTATTGCGGTCAAACAGTGACGGGAAAAATTCTTCTTAACTTGGATTCTCCCAAAAAAATCAATTGTGAGTCCTATTTTTGACAGCAAAGTATCAGGCCTAACATAATAAAGCAAATTCTTTATGAGAGGCAGTTCATACAATAAAGATTACTAATTTAAAGCATGTTTATTCCTCGTGACTTGTACCTACGACTGTAATCTAATGATCGTTATTTTATTAGATCAATGTGTACCTCAAAGAGAAGGGATGACCTGGGCAGTTTAGAATGTAAATAGTTAATGTAAAGATACACATATTAATAAAGGCATATTGCCGACAGAGTGCAGCGCTGCCAATAATAAAATAAAATAAATTAATTCCTCCATAATAATCTACAAACTTTGATTTCCTGGAGTTGTAGCAAACTTGTTTAATTTAATTTCTACTTTCATGTTTAATTTTCATTATGATTGATGTTATTCACAATAATTTTTATTCAAGTAAACCTAGGATACATTTTTATATTACAAAAATACCTAGGCTAATTTATTACACAATTAAAGCTATAGGTAACCGAATATTATCTTTTATTTTCATTGCTTACAAACTTTAAATCCAAGCTCTTTTTCCAGATAATTTTGTCTTTACTTTTACAATTATGTACAATATGAATTTAATTTTTTATTAAATTATAAAACAGGTTTTGGCTCTCGTTTTATTATTATTTAGCACCACATCCTACTACCCGTTCGGGTTATACACTTTTAAGTACTAATTACGCTAATGGATTAGGAATTGGGAAAGTTGAAGCAGAGGAAGTGAACCCACATTTGCGTGGAGGGAAAGTGGAAAACCATTTAGGAAAAACCACCCCCAGTTCACCCGGCCGAGATTCGAACCTCGATCTCCCCGTCTTCAGCAGTTGGGCTCAACATGACTAGCGCGTTAGCCAACTATGCCACTGAGGCGGGTGTTTTTGGCTCTTAATTTAATTGAAATTCAACTACCCCTAGTTCCAGATGGTCTGCTCCAGGTATATTATGCCGCCCATACCCTCCCCACTGGACCCTCCCCAGTGCCCGGGATTTCACTCCCGAGTTCACCAAACACCCAGCAGAGGCGGGCATCCCCTTATCCACCACCTGGGGAAGCGCCCTATCGGAGTTGGTGCTCCGCCTACTTTCTAGCCACCACACTTCCGTTTTCACCCTTCCTTCCACCCTTGTCCTTGGCTATAGCTGCATAGTCTCGAGAAACTTTTGAAGGATCCTTGAGTTATATACTTGATGAACTCACACTTACCACACACTTTCTATTGAAAATTTTATCAGCCTACTCAAAAGGCAATGAACCTTGCTACAGATTTTAGCAGTACTACAACCTACCAATGATCCTAGAAACTATGTTGAACACCATTTGCCACACCCACTGAAAATAAATAGCATACAGAATTATTTAACTAAAAGCCGAGCTGCGGTCACTTCATTACAATTGACCAGATGGTTTCATTAAGTATATGATCACCTTAATGAAATTAATAGTACTGACATCTTAAAAGATCCCAATAGAACTTTTAATGCTGATGAATCAACTATTTTCCTTTATCCGTAAGGTTTTGGCTCCAAAGGGAGATAAAACCGTTTACACTACAGTAAATAATAATAAGAAACCATGCTTCACTGTGCTAATGAATGGAAATGCAGCAAGCTTAATTGCTCCCCCAATGGTGATCTTAAGGTACAAGAGAATTCCATCAGAATTACATGCGAGTATTCCCAGACACTAGGGAATAGGATGTCCATGTAGTTGGATAACTTGTGACACTTTTTATTGTTATATAACAAATGTATTTTTTCCTTGGGCTAAGGAAAAGGTTGAATTTCCCATCATACTTTTTGTTGATGGCCATTCATCACACATGTCATATAATTTGAGCAAATTTTGTTTGGAAAATGGCATTATATCCAAGCGCAAAGCATCTGTTGCAGCCCATGGATGTTGCTGTTTTTTGTAGCCTATAGTCTGGGTGTAAATAACAAGTACTTGCTTGGAGGAATATAAATCAACAAGAGAATCTAAAAATATATCACTTTGCACCTTTACTGAATGCTGCTCTCCAAGAGAGAATCACTTCTGAAATATTACAAAACGGTTTCCGCAAGTGTGGCTTGTATCCTTGGGATCCGTCCACTGTTGGCAGATTCTGTGGAAGTGATAGTACCAAGCTTGTTTCCTCTACTCCCAGTGCTTCTTCTTCTAACATATTGAGTAACATTATCCAGCTCTTTGAGAAATTCACTGAAAAGAACACACTTGTTGAATTTAAGAAAGAGATTAACATTGACAAACTGTTTGGCCCTGAGTCTGATACATCATTGTTTCATGTCTGGAGGAAAATGCAGAACTCGGTCATCAACAACAGTACCCCAAGTCTTTTGATTCCATTATTTCTTCTCAACTTGACTTTATAGTGGCATTGATATGGATATGTTTATTGATTTGAATGCTATTGATAATGTTGATATCACTGACAATCAAAGTATTTCTGGAATTATCACTGGATCTACGGCTATTCAACATTATCAAGTCCAATGCAATAAAAGTCCTCAAGAGACAAATATTACATGTCCTCGAGAATTGATCATTCAAACTGCTAGTGTTCATATCAACAATAAAAGTTCTCAATATTCACATCACAAGCCTATTATTAACAAAGATGTACCATCTCCTTTCAAAAGGGCATTATTTTGGCCAGAGCAAAAAGATGAAAATAATAAAAGAAAAAATTCCATCATTTGTCACTTCTGAAGTTTGGCAAGCATACAGTAAGAAGAAAGTAGGTAAAAAAAGAACAAGAGAAAGTAGAAAGGAAAAGGTTGAGGGAGCTAAAAAACCCAATTAAAATGAATTCAAAAGTTAAGCGACATAATATTGGTGCCCGTAATAAAAAAAAATATTCAGACACTAGTTTATCTGATCCAGATATTTCTCTTCACTCTGATAATCTTCGTGAAACCTTTAGTGATGTGGACGAATATAATAATGAACAGTTTAGAGAAAAGGATTGTATTATTATAGATTATGAGAGACAATATTTTACAGGGCAGATAGAAGAAATCCGTACTGGTTCTGATAAAGGCAAATAATATTTAGTGTCTGTGGTGTTAAGAAGTGGGCCTTCAGGCTGGTGTTGGCCAGAAAGAAAAGGTGTGATATGGTACACCAAAAACAGTGTGCTAGAAAAGATAGCCCCTCCTTCATAACTAATTCAAGTATGTCTTGTTAAAGAAATTAAAAATTACTTTAACAAATAAAATAGAAATCAAAGTGATTATACATATTTGACTTTGTGAAGCTTCTATCATCAAAAATAAACACACCTTAGTTTTCATTTTATAGAACTTTTGACTTCTTACTTTTAAAACACAAGAAAATAAATCAGAATATAAAGTATAGGAAAATGACTCCTTGTTTATTGTTATGTTTTATTTGGATATTAAAGCTATTATTCTTATTATAATTAATGTTGACATTTGTAATACACATGACAAAAAGAAATAAATATATTGTATCATAACTATGGTTATAAATTGCTTTATTAATTAATATAAGAAATAAGTTTTAATATAAATTCAGTGTGTCAGCTAGTGGGGCAGTGTCAGCATTAGGAACACCTATGAATTCAGGTGTCAACTATTGGTACATGCACATACTATTTTAAAATGTATTTTTTTAAACTGTTTATGATTTATTCATGTATTTTCTTTGCATGTAATCTTTAACAATTTAGATTTCTCATCTAACTGTACATTTAAAACTGAAATATCCCGTACCATTGGTTTTTAGTATGAAATTAACTGCCCAAAAATCCTTAATGTGTCAGGCACTAGTACACTCACCTTAAACCATGCCAATAAACATTTTGCAACTTTTGATGATAATAAATGGTAGGCCTGGGCGTAGATTGATTAATCAACTTTTTGAAATAACCAACTCCATAACATAATAAAACATGCCTGCTTGAGCAACCTATAATTTAAAACGACGACAACATAAATGTCTGGGCTCTGTCAGACAAAAAGAGAAGAATAAAACATTTGCCAGTCAAACACCACACCAAGGACTGACTGACAATGTATTGCTTCTGTTTCGAGGGTATGTTAGGGATACATCGGTATCCTTGGTGACACTTAGGACTTATGAAAAAGATGTGACATGTTCTATTTTTCAACCGATTTAACAAAGACCCAATTGTCAGTTGGCTGTTGGCGGTGGAATTGGAACCCTTTATTCAAGCCCGGACATGCACACGAACTACAAATAAATCTGACAAGACATTTTTGTGAGAGCCCGAGTATACTTGCCTGCATCTTTTTTCTTTATTTCCAAAATTTATCTTACGTGCTGCTAGGGCCCTTTCCCACAATGTCATATCGACACTTTTATCAGGCCGATAAAAATGTCGAAGGCGTTACTGACTGTATTATTTATATGGAACTGTTCACATATATTCCGATCCGATAATAGTGTTGGGGCAGACACTTTTACTAGACAGTTGGTCACTGCAGAGACCCGATAAAAGTGTTGTGTCGGAAGTTAATTGCTTGTAGGATTGTATTGCGCAGCTCACACCTGTGACGACCTGCAGAGCCGACCACCCTCGGTAGTTAAGAGGCGAACACACAGATAGGACCTTGCTTACCAATTATTTGTTATTTTCTGCGTTGATTTCTTAACTTGCTATCATGAAGGTTGAAATAAATCCCAAGATTCTAACCCTACTTGTTTGAAGTGTTCCTAGAGAAAATCTTTCAGCAAGGATTTGGTTAACTCATTTATTTTTTTCACTTGCTTTTGTCTTTTATTATAAAAGTAACACATTACAACCAACTCTTCGTCGTATCCAATGCAGCCACGGAGTCAACTGTACTTGGTTGAATTGACAACAGTTATGAACAAAGGGCTCCGGCAGCCAATAGACTGCAAGTGTCGGCCTGACATAATGTGAACAAAGGGCTCCGACAGTCAGTAGACGGCAAAAGTGTCGGCCTGACACTGTGTGAACAGAGGGCTCCGACAGTCAGTAGACGACAAAAGTGTCGGTCTGACATAATGTTAACAGAGGGCTTTGACAGCCGGTAGACGACTAAAGTGTTTGCCCGACATAGTGTGAACAGAGGGCTTCGACAGCAGGTAGACGACTAAAGTGTTTGCCCGACATAGTGTGAACAGAGGGCTTCGACAGCCAGTAGATGGCAAAAGTGTCGGTCTGACATAGTGGGAACGAACCCTTAGACTAGACTGCCGAAGACGGTTTAGATAGGGATTCAATTCTGGTCGGATGCACTGAGGGTGGTTTTCCTAAATGGTTTTCCACCCTCCCACCACACAAATGTGGGTGCATTTCCTCTAAATTAAACCTTCCTAATCCCTAACTCATTTATGTACAGTAATTAATACATAGGCTTATAACCTGAATGGGTAGTAAGACGTGGTGCTAAAACTAAACTATTTTCAAAATTCAAAGCTGTTGCTCACTGGAGATTAATTGTGATAAGTTAATTGATTTAGTGCAACAGCACTGTGCTCTGTATGACTTGACATGCCACCCTTTTAGTAACCACCGACTGTTTACAATATGAAGCCGATACTTTCGATCTACCATCTTGTTTGCGATTTCTGATCAATATCAACAAGCATATCAATCTTTGAAAATGCACCAACACTGAATCTTGCATGGCACACATCCACACACCACCACAACCACTGAAAAACTAACAGCGGTCGGTTGCATGTGCAGCCGCTATTTGTCGACCTCGGACATCTGACAGATTGGCAGTTGTATGCGGTGTCCTGTCATCGATTGTGCTATGAAATTGTACACGCTAATTAAATAAAATATAAAATTGAAAGAATTATGTCTGAGATTAGTAAAAGTAAACTAAAAACAAGAAAGTCAACAATCAATGAATAATCTGAAAAATACAGGAAGAATATTGCTAAGAATTATTGAGAACTTTCTAAAGTTTTATCAACTAATTCTAAACTTATCAAACTTTTGTTATTATTTGTGGCTCCATTAGACAATAACGTATTATCTAAATATCCCAATTGAGTAGTAATACACGATGCTGAAAAAAGGCTTAAATTTTTAATATCCATAGACCTACATGTTTTTTTTAGTATGACCTATCGGGTCGTGCTACCCGTTCGAGTTATGCATATGCATTCATGTTGGGTCTATGATTTATTTATTTTATGTTGTATGCTTTATTTTAACCTGCAACCCACTAAGTTTTGGTTTAACTTCAAAACTTTGATAAATTATATAATACATTTTTAGTCAAAAACTTTGATTTTGTATTTAGTTTTTTAATATAATTTTTTTTATGAATAATATAAAAAAAAGATCAAAATTTGATAAGTGTGTCATTTGTTCCCAGTATCCAATACCACTGTATACATTTTACAATAACTCCTCATTTTCTTCTCTTGCGCTATACCCTATTTGATACATTTTATTCCAAACCAGCCTTTCACGTCAACAAACATATCTTACATAGCTTACTGTATTAATTGAAATCATGCTGGTAATTTATTTAAAATTAAATCAAAATATAGGAACAAGAAATTTATTTTATTTCATCCAGGGCCGTTTTAAGAAAATGTAAGGCAAAAAAAAATGTGAGGCCTCCCTTTGTACGGCAGTTTTTAAATCTTATCATTAAATCATTAAAAATTATAATACACTGATATGTACTTGGTACTTATGTTACTTAAAAATTTCACGTGTTTTGCGGATTATTAATCAACCCATTAAATGACCGTACTTAATTAAATGCACACAATCAATCCAATCAAGTTAACGAATGTAAATTCCTCTTTGTACCATTACACTGTTAGTTGTAGACCAACAACAGTAGCACAATGGTAGCATATTCTACTATACTGCAGCACATTACCAAAATAACGTAAATCTTAAGTCACATAAAGTTGGGGTTTTCCGGAATCTGGAATGGAATCTTATCACTAAGCTAATATTTATTGCTGTTAATTATCTGTACACAAATAGATGTAAAATTTAGAATAATAACTGTAATTGAATTTAATAATTTGGGGAGGGGGAGAAATGTGGCCCCCTGGAATATGAGACCCATGGCAATCCCCCAACCCTGTAGACGCGGCCCTGATTTAACCCCATTTTTGTTGGTTCTTATACTAAATATTAGTCCTATAAACTGAATTAAAGTGAATTAAAAAAAAAAGAAATCCCAACTTTAAATTAGCTTGGTTATTTTTCTTTGTTAGCTGCTAACTCCATTTTGCCTTTAGCATATATAGACTTATTATTTATAATTCAACCGTGACCTATATTTGCTGTTTTTGTTCTGTGGCAGCCTACAATCGAGTGTGAACCTGATAAGTAAAATTGTTTATTTCAGCTCTGTATGTGACATTCCATGGCAGTGCTCATGTATCATGGAAAAAATCTTATGGTGTTGGCAAAAATCGCCGAACGGTTCATTATAGTGGGGAGGAAGTATACTTTAATTACAAGATCTACTTAGTGATGGATAGCAGTAAGTACAAAATAAGAATACATTTTATAATTTGATTAAATTTGAAACTTTGTATTATTATTATTATGATTATTATTATCATTGGTATTCTTTATTAAAATTTCTCTGTGAACTAATGGGTATGGAATGTGGTCAAACTCAGCCTCGTAAGAACAAATGAAGATATACTTGAATAAAAAAGTAACAGCTCCTGTTTAGAAAACAGGTTAAAGGTCAGAGGACTCGTGCTGACCACATGACACCCTATATCCACAAATGTGGGTATTATCATCGCTAACAACAGTGGCCGCTCAGTTGATATAGCTTGCTTGCAGGCTCACACCATGGAGTTTTTATTATTATTATTATTATTATCAAATGGGTTCGGGACCTAGTTTCAATCCATTTATAACTCCACATTACCATTTACATCTTGTTCTGCTAATGAAACTAGTCATTCATTGTATTCTTGCCACATTAAGCCACAGGATTGGTCTATTTGCTATTAAAAAATAGAATTCATCAAAATGTGCCGATTCTGATGGAATTACAAGCTATATTGTCAACGGCGCAAAATATAAAAGTGTGTTAACGCCAACTTTTTTTTCATGGATGTGAAGCGAGGGCTTGTCAGGAAAAATACAAGAGCAGGGCGAATGCGGTCGGAATGAGATATCTAAGAATTGTATGTTGAAAAACTCATAAGAATAGAGTCAGAAATGAATGGGTGCTGAAAGATTGTGGTTTGAAAGGGAATCTAATAGGTCAATGTGAAAGAAGATTCTTGCGTTGGTTTTGACATGTTGAGAGGATGAGTATGGCTCGAGTAACGAAACAAATATATGAAGGTAAAGTGTGTGGATCAAAAAGAAGAGGTAAGCAATGGGAGACGTGGCTAAATGTTGTAAACAAATCTGTAAAATAGAGAAACATTAAGAGTTTTAAGAATAAAGTAGCATGTATGACTCATTGTATGGATGTTGTTGAATTGAATGGAGTATGCAAGGATAGGGAAGTGTGGAGAAAGTTAGTGAGGATGGATTAAGTATGACTATATTCTCAGTTTCTTGCCCACCCTGTAAGGGAATGGGGGATTAAAGTCTGTTCATGATAGATTTTTACCTGGATTGACAATTCAAAAATCATATGTTTAGGTTTTGGGTTGCTAACACTTGTTAAAGATCACCGTTTTGTTATAAATGTTAGTTTTTTTAATTACAAGTTATATTTTACACTAGAAATAACATAATCTTAAGTTTTCTTACACTGTTTCACAACTGTTAATAATTTATTTTTACCCAATCCAAAACAATATTTTAAAGATAATTATTATTAGCACCACGTTTTACTACCCCTTTGGGTTATACACACTTACACTAATATGTAATGATAGGGTGATTGTGAGATGAAATGGAGGACCTACAGTTTAACGTGGAATCTGAACCACGGTGGAGGCCTGGCATTCCCCACATTCACAAGTTGGGATTAATATATGTCTTGTCAAGAGGTGAAGGAAGGGTTTGGCAATCAGATAAATCTGTTCTGGGACCGAGGATTGAACCCCAGCTCCTCAGCACAGAAGTCTGACACCTTACCCCTAGCCTGCCAAGTCACATTAGACAATATTAAAAGTACTTATTCTTTGTTTTGGAACGTCATCTATGATGTGTAATATAGTGCATACATTAATACCTTTTAATACAGGCATCATATTTACTTGGAAAAGATAAAATACTTGTCTTTTTTATGTATAGTAAATCATTTTATGATTATTTTATTGTATTTAGGAATATTTAACTGAATAAAATATTTTTATTTACTGCGTGGGTGCATCATTGTCAAGAACTTTTTTTTGTCACGTTCATCACATGGTTTAAATTTGTCAGTTGCCATTTTGAAGCTATGTTAGTTAAACCTTTTGTGAAAGTGATGTGAATTATAATTTTTTTAGGTGGAATAAAACAATAAATAAGCTTTGTGCCCAACCTCAAATAAATATATAACTAATATGGGCCTAAATTAATGTAGTTAACTATCAAATTCATCCATTATACGTTTTCATTACAGTTATCCAAAGTGACATGTCAGCTGTTGGCATAGGGATATATTAGGGATTATTTCTAGTAACTTTTTGAGCTGTCATACAAGTAAGCTAAGGGTGTGAATGTATTATAGGTATGTATGTATGTATTGTCAATGGTTGTGCCAACATAAATTTGCGGCTGCTTGCTATGAAGAATTCTTTGCTAACCATATTTATTATAATTATGAAAAAATTTGAAACTTTTTAGTGCTCGGAACAATTTTTTTCATGTATACTTTATTGTGATGCCCTTTTTGTTTTTTAAATATATATTTAATAGCAATATTTATTATAAATTTGCCCTTAATCGTGTAGTTATTCATATCCCTCCTCGGGCCTCTCGTAATTCAAAATGGTTTTCCCCCAATAACTCTTAAAAGGTGATCCCTACTGGTCGTTGTATCCATAGCGCAATTTCTAGATTTGTCAAATTCGACTTCTACCACTAAAGAAGAGCCAAACTCAAGATAATTATTTAAGAAACTTCCTTATCACTAATTTAATCAGTACATGTTCTACTTCTTTTAATATTTAACTTTTCAATATTCTGTTTACTGTTTTTATTCTTATAATCAATATCAATGGTGATTGAACTTCACTACTCTTCATTAATGTAATTAGTGTTATAATTACTGTTTTTTTAGTCTTGTAGTAACTTTGTTTGTGTCATTGCTTGGCTATGATTGTTTTATTTTCTAAAGTAGTTGTGTTTCTATGTAAGGTACGTGTGTGTACTTTTCAATGATGGCCTTTTATATAGATAGGTTTTGTAACTGTCGGTCAGCATTTATAATAAAGGGAATGAAATTGTTATATGAGTTATTTAACATATCACACCCTTGCGAAAAAAAGTGACACAACTCAACAAACGGTGATTTTGAGTTAAGGCTGTCAGAAGATGAAGCAAGTCGTGCTCCACCTTCTGAAAAAAGACACATCTATAATTCAAAATCTGACCGCCAGAGGGCAGATATGTCACTTTTATCTTGAGCTGACTTGTTACGCATTTTACCAGTAACAGTGTCACTTCAGAGTTAGTACAGTTAAGTTAGTGTCTGGTGGTCAAGAAAAACGACATTTCGACTTGTGACAGTTTTCTTGAAAAAGGTGAGAGAATTATAATTTTTACTCTTATCATATTGTAAAAAGTGTCACTTTTCTTGATCAACTTCATTTTTGAAAGTAAACTCTGTACTGTCTTATTTTGAATTGTGTCACTTTTCCTGATTCAATATACCTCTTAACCAAACTATACACTGTTATATTTTGTTTTGTGTCATTTTTCTTGATTTTAATAATAACTTACTACTGGCGACGTTTTACTTGGAACTTGGTTGTACAGGCCTGATAAAGGGACAAGAGGGAGTTATACTATGGTGGAGGTAGATAAGAATGATTCTTCTCTCTTTTCCCCCCTTTGGTATAAGACATTCTCATTTAATACCACAGAAAAAATATTTACTCCCATCGACTCCCATACCACTACCAAAAGCTTTACTAATAGGTTTTTCTTTGGTTGTGTCTTTTTTTTTTGTGGGTATAATCCATATTTTAAAGAAACCTTCTGATAATCTTGTTAAGAAAACCAACATTTATGCGTGCTTTCTTTTTGTTTGGAAACTAACCTAATCGAATCAAACTTAACATTCAAAAGTTTTAAAACAAAAACCCTAAAAAAATTGTTCTATTACAGGTTTATAATAATGTCAAGAGCACAGAAAATTTTAGAAGCAGCATTGAGTTTGAACAATTTGGAGGATCAAGGGTATCATAAGAAAAAGAAAAAAAAAAAAGAAATAAGTAAGCATGAAACAAAGGAATATGTGAAGAAGGTAAAAAGTGAAATTAAAAGTATATCCGACTTTGAACATTTGAATTAAATGGAACCCAAATTTAACAGAGAAAAAGATGTAGCTTCTGAAATGGAAGTTGAAAAGAATATTAAAGATTAAAATGAAAAACAATAGAATGTTGGTAAAGAACCTGAATTTAGCAGAGAAAAAAATTTGATTACTGAAATGAAAGGTGAAAGTGGAAAGATTGATTAAAGTAAGATTAGAGAAGGAAACAAAATATTAAATAATAGAAGTGAATAGCCTGAATTAGACAAACAAAAATATTTAATTGTTGAAATGGCAGTTGAAAGTGGACCGATTGTTGAAAGAAATATTACAGAAGATAATGAACGACGATAGAATGGAAGTAAAGAGCCCGAATTTGATATAGAAAAATACTTAATTCCCCGAAAATGAAGCAAAGGCTGAACATAATATTATAGAATAAAATATTGGCGAAGAAAAAAATAAAAAACAAAAAAGGTGAAAAATGCATACCTGACAAAAGGGGAAGAACCAAATGAAGAAACACATTCTACTTGGGAACATTGTGGAGTACATGCAATGCTACTAAGGTTACGATGGGTCAAAAGTTCCGAAACACAATACGGATTGACAGATGAAGAAAGTTTATTAGGAATGGAATTCGACGAATCAGACGCAGATTCTAATTTTAGTGGCTCATCATCTGCATGCTTAGAATAATCGTCAAGCTCGTCAGAGTCGGAAATAAAGCAATAGATCTCAGAAATCAAGGAAAAACATATACTTCAGCATCAAAATGTAAAACAAGAATGAGAGAAAGAGCAATGCGTCCACTTTTTAGTGAAAAATGCAAACTACAATGCTCAACTAAAATAGGAGAGGATAAAAGAAAGAAAATATTTGATAACTACTGGACACTTGACATTCTGATGTCACAATGAGAATTCATCTCCAGAAGAATAACAGAGATTTGTGCTGCTTATCATTATAAAATAGCAGGAAGTAGACGCGAATCTAATCATGCTTTCTATCTGGTAATTGATGGAAAAAATATACGCGTTTGCAAAACATATTTTAAGTCAACATCAATGACCGACCTATCAGGACAGTCTTGTAAAAAACAAAATATGATTTCATCACAGAAGATCTCAGAGGGAAACACGAAAACCACCCGAAAGTAGATTCAAAAATAAAAGAGGGAGTTCATAATCATATCAATAAAAGACCTAGGATTGAAAGTCATTATCTAGGAGCGCAACCCAATAGAGTGTGTATAGAAGGTGGAAAAACCCTTTCTGATCTATACAGGAACTATAAACAAGGGTGTATTGAAAATAGCATTCGTTATGCAAATCTTATTATGTTCTCCCGAATTTTTAAGCAAGATTCTAACATCTATTTCTTTGCATCGAAAAAAGATCAATAAGACCTATACTTTGCTTATAACAATGCAATGCAATGAATGAAGAAAAATAAGCCCTGAATGAAAAATATGATGGACATTTAAAAGAGAAAGTTCTATCAAGGGCAGAAAAAGAAAATTATAAGAAGAAAGCAGAATAAAGTGATAGAAAAATTAAAAGTAGCTGTTTACGACCTTCAAGCTGTTTTACCGACACCAAGAGGAGAAGCATCTATCTTTGATTATAAGTGTAAACTAAATAGTTACGACTTTACTATTAGTGATCTTAATTCAGAATGTTGAATGCATTTTTTTTGGCACAAAGGAGAAGGAAACCGCGGCATCAATGAAATCGGCTCTTGCGTGATGAAATATATGGAAAAAACAGCTAAAAAACAGAATGATGAAGATTTTGAAATTTTATTTTACTCAGATAATTGTTGTGGACAACAGAAGAATAAATTTATAATAGGAATGTACTTGTATTCTGCTCAAACATTCAAAATCAAATCGGTTACGCATACATCAAGGGCCACACACAAAATGGAGGAGATAATGTACAATCCATCATAGAGAAGTCAGTAAAAAAATCTCTTGTCAAGTCCCATATACTCTCCCGTTGAATATGTTAGAATAATATGATCTTCAAGAGAAACTCAAAATCCTTATAAATTGACGGAAATTTACCATGAAGATTTTGTAGATCTAAAGAATCTCACTCAACAGCTTGGATCAAACTACACCAAAACCTTAGATGGTAAAAACTTAAAAACAGTTGATATAAAAGTAATTAAAGTGCAGAAGAATGACCCTGGCATGTTTTATGTAAAAACTTCATACAAACAAAGTAAAAACCAGAAGATCTACGTCTACAACAACAGGAGAAAGCAGGGGAGCAACCCTAAAGTGAAATGTATTCAGGCCTACCTTAAAAAATTGCCATCTCTGACAGGAGGAAATCTGATATTCAAGCTTTGATAAAGGAAAATCACATTCCAAAATCCTATCAAGCATGTTACGACACAATTCTTGATTAATGTGTGTAAACCAAAATGTACTTAAATAAGCTTAGTTAATTTATGAGAAACTTTCAAAATTGTATTAAAACATTTTCGTTCTCTTTCTTGTACCCTAGTTTTTGTTTAATATACTAGAAAAAATTAGTTTTGCAAGCATTCATTTTCCCTTCCTATTTCCCTAATAAAAATCAAAAATAACACAATCATCAAAGTACAAATTAAATTGTGAACCAGGTCCCTGTTTACTAAGATACAAGTTGTAAAACACAATGGATAATAAATAAAATTAAAAAAATTACACAACTTAAATTGATTGATTTTATAAATCTCTTAAGAAAAAATGGATAATTTCACAATTTTAATGAAAGTATACTTTTAAAAAGTAATAAATAAAAAGTTATGATGGTCAATAAGTGATATAATTTATGATGAAAGTGTCTTAAATAAGAAATTTTAAAAAACCAGCGTGAGCATGAAAAGTGACTCAACTCAAAAGAGAAACAGTAATAATATTTTTTTTTTATAAACATACAGTCAACTTTATTATCGTATACATATTACTCTAATGTTAAACGACTATCCGCCATTTAAATATAAACTTTTTCACTTTCGTTTTTTCCTTCTCATAAAAAAATTGCAATTTTTGAGTTGTGTCACTTTTATCACCGGGGTGCGATGTACTTTCTGAACCGTCTGATTGTACCAGCACACAACTTATAAATAGCTTAAATCTAGGACTGACACAACACCCAACCACTATTTCACCAATAATACATTCTTCGCCCATGACTGGAATCAAACCCAGGACCTTTAATTCAATCGTCAGACATACTATTGACTGAGATAAGGTGTCGAACTAAACTTTATAATTATTAAGGCTATGAGGCTTATTAGATTATATTAAATTATCTTATTAATAAATGTGTTACTAACATTAGATATTATGGTTTTATTGTTTAACACAAATAAATAAACAATCCAACACTTTAGCTCAGTTGGTAGCATGTTTGTCTACTGAGCTAAGGGTCCCGAGTTTGATTCCCGGCATCGCCAGAAAATTTGTTATTGGTGAAATATGGGTTTAACCTTTCACATTGATGTATTAATGACTGGGGACTGGATGTTGTGTATGTCCTAGTCTAAGTTAGATTATAAGGCATATGAAGCTACGACAGGCCTAGCCAACCAGTAGCGGAAAATATATGGCTTGAATAAAAAAATTGACCAGGGCCACAGGCTGGAAACAGTAATGGATGTAAAAATAAAAATAAACAAATAGCCAATTAATGTTGGCAAAGCAAACTTTCAAGGATGAAGGGATAGTAAAAAGAGGTTGGGTGTGAAGGGGGTACATATATTTAAGCTACAGTATGTCATCACACCATTATAGCATTCTGGTTTATGTGCTGTCAGATAATGAGACGATACTGCCCATGGGGGACCTCAGCTATCCATTCAGTTTCACGGTTCCCCTCAACTTGCCTTCATCCTTCGAGACATCCAAAGGCTACATCCGGTACACAGTGAAGGCCACGCTAGATCGACCATGGAAATTCAACCAAGACGTCAAGGAGGCAATTTCCATCATGCCGCTCACTGACCTCAATCTTATACCGCAACTCAGAGTGAGTGTATTCATGTACACTCTGTTTACAGTGAAAGTTTACAGTTTTAACTTGACTGGCTCCATTATGGCCCCATTATATTAGCAACACCATATTGGAAACGGTCAATGTTGGTTTGCTACCTTTCGTTGTAGACCAAGTGTTCTATCACATGTTTGTTGGTGATGCACATTAAGTTAATAGTTAAGTATCAGCTTTGTTGGTTTAATGATCTGGGGCATGGGTCGGCAACTGGTCAATTGTGATCAACCAGTTGATTTTGTGTCAATTTTCAGTCGATAGTGTAAAAAACTTAAATCCTCATCAAGTCGATCTTTTAGTCATATAAACTAGCAAATAATTATATCAAGTGCTATCAAATATTATTGAAGTCGGACAAACATTACCTTTATTGGTCATAATCGATAATGTTAAATGAATATTTTTTTTAACCTCGTGTCTTACTAGCCGTTTAGGATATACACTTATGTACTTACTAATTATGCCAATTGTTTTAGTGATGGGGAAGGTTATATTTATAAGAAGTGTACTCACATTTGTTTGGAGGGAAAGTAGAAAACAATTTTGGGAAAACTACCTTTAGTATGGCCGACAGAGGTTCCAACCTCGATCTCATCGCCATTGCCAGTCTAATCTATTGTAAGAGTAGTGCCTTAAACCATGCGGCCACCAAAGCGGATAGTAATAAAATTAACTATGTTAATATAAAAATATACAAGTTAGCTTTTCTGTATTTTTTATTTCTTCTAGAAAAGGTAGAAGATGAAAGGGACTTATATATGTGAGAAAATATTGAATTTAAGTAATAATTACAAGATCTATAGATAAAAAATAAGTTAAAGTAGAGTGGAGAAACAATGGGGGATCGTTGATAAGCTTATAAGTGTATCGGGGCCATATAGGTTGCTGACTCCCACTCGCAATAGACTACACTGTCAATGATGGTGAGATCGAGGTTTGAATCCCAGTCAAGGAGAGTGACTTTACCTACCTGGTTTTCCACTCGACCTCCATACATTCCCTCTAAAGTAAATCTTCCATCCCTAACATATTAGCAAAATTAGCACCTGACTGGGTAGTGAGGTGTGACACCAACAAATAAAGTGAAGTCTTTTGTAGAGTCGGGTCGAATCCACTATTTCACAAATCCGAATCTCCAATTTATTTACCTCTGAATCCTGAAAAAAATTATCATTAGAGGAAATATAAATTTAATAGAATATATGATAGTGATCAAATGTTAACATTATTTCTTAAAGTACATTTATTACAACATTCATACATTCAGTTAAGTTAAATTACTGGTCTGGAGTCTCGTTGTTAAGTTCATTCTATAATTGTAATTGGTTCTGAACCATAAATAAGCGATATTAGTACTCTTAAACAGATTTCACTTGAAAAAGAATATATATATAAGGATATGACTCATGAATTTTTGAATCTCAAATAGCCTCAAGAATTTGAGGGATTCAAGAATACCATCCTTAGTCTTTTGTAAGGTCGCCTGTCTTCATGTTATCTTTGTATAAGTAAGATACGTCATGTTTGTTTATCTTTAAACTATGATTAAATTAAATTGTGGTCAGACTTGTCTACGAGGCTGGACCTTGAATTTTGGACACACACACTTGGGTCGGTTTTCCTTACATTGGTTTTCTTCCCTTCTGTCAGGTGTATTGTGATGCATTGCCTTAAAATTCACCTTTCTTGATATACGAGATTAAATTGTTATAAGTGCTAAATAATTTGTAGGGATATTAAGACATATATTATTGATAAAATGTGATATATATCTAGAAAGTCTTATTGAACCGGAAATATATATTTTGATGCAGTGATAAAATATGTGAATTAATATTGAAGTATGAAATATAATACAAAATAATAATAATTATTATTTAAAAAAATGTCAATATGATCATCCAACAAAAATATCTAATAATGTATAAAAACTCATAAAATAACTAAATGTCACAGAATAGTTTATGATAAATGACAATATTTCTTTGCGTGAGTGACACACTTGACTTCCCCAACAAATGTGGCACGAGTTTGTGTCAAGTCAAACCGAGTAGTGCCGCTAATGTGCTGACTACGGTCTAGTTCTAACACATCCAATTATATGGAAAATAAAACACTTTTCACACTTTGCCACCCTCTGTTCTGATTGGCCTGTCGCAAGTTATTGTCAGCGTTCATTGGTGTCTCCTGTGGTTGAACCGAGTATTGTTAAGTTTGTGATTTCAGACTCGTTCATACAAATCAAGTTCATGTGAGTTTCTCGAAAAGCTCACAAGTTGGACTTAGCCAAAAATATAACTCTCAGATAAAGAAAACAAAAATACTACTAGACAAATAACCCGCCTCGGTGGCGTAGTTGGCTAACGCGCTTGTCGTGTTGAGCTCGACTGTTGAGGACGGGGAGATCGAGGTTCGAATCTCGGTCGGGTGAACTGGGGGTGGTTTTTCCTAAAATGGTTTTCTACTCTCCCTCCACGCAAATGTGGGTTCACTTCCTCTAATTTAACCTTCCAAATTCCTAATCCATTAGAGTAATTAGTTCTTAAAGCGTATAACCCGAACGGGTAGTAAGACGCAGTGCTAAATATTATTATTATTACTAGACAAATAAAGAACATACTTAGTGTGTTGTTTCATTCTGGACTCAATCAATCTAATTTGTTGAGCCTGAAAATAAGAAACCTTGAGATATTTATTTTAGACTCAAATTCAAAAAGCTGAGCACTCGCATATTATGTAATGGAGCTGATATCAGAATTGTTGTTTTAGGAGCCTGCGATGAAGGAGAAGATGAAGAGATACTGCTGTTTGTGTTGCGCATCACCCACTCTGTCGTTGATCGCGAGGATACCTTTCACGGGATTCGCCCCAGGGCAGGACATCACGGTTAGTGTTAACCTTGAGAATCCCACCAACGTGGCCATCAACAGCGTTATCTGCACTCTGAACCAGGTGAGAGAACCCGCACAACTTGAACACCAACAGTGACTTTAGTTTGTTTCTCTTTATTTTTACAAGCCATGTGAGACGAGTTAATTATCTGTGCTTTCTAGCTGTGTACTCTCACTGCTACAAACCCCCGGAAAAGCACACGCGTAAAAAACCGTCAGCTGAACACCATTACGCTTGGAGAGGTGGCCGAGCGCAGCAAAGGATCATGGGAAAAACCTCTCAAGATCCCGGCTTGTCCTCCGACTTTGCAGGCCAACTGCAACGTAATCAAGTGGGAATATAATTTGCAGGTGTGTTGGTTAATCTCATAATGTTAAAAAATAGATTTGAAGAAGGTCGTATGTCAAGTTGAGGATTGGTTGAAGGTGTCTTGTGGCAGGGTTTAATGGCAAGCTCATGTTCTGGTGGCCATGAACTCTCCGGTTTCTTAAGGCCAGAGAGTCTTTTTAGCAGCGCGTCTCACTGCCCCTTTGGGTTCTACACATATGTACTAATTACACTAATGTTTTAGGGATGAGCAAGATTGAATTTAGAGTAAGTGTACCATAATCGATGCGGAGAAAGAGTTAAATGTTATCAAGGTAAAACCACTACCCTCACTATATCAGACTGAAATTCAAAGCTTGATATTTGCGTAGGCAGTCCATTCTGTTGTGATAGAGATGCCTTAGTCCAAGGTTTTACAAACTGTGTTTTGCGGAACCCATGGGTTTGGCTCTAGTTATCTCGGACTCCTTGAGGTAATTTTTGAACATTCTATTTATTTTTCAGATCTGGATAAAGGTCATTTGCCAAAGGTGCAGCCAAAACATGTGATGTTTTCCGTTTGTTTTATACTTTTATTCCCGTAAAACCTGTCATCATTGAATGTCCATAATATTTGTGTAAACATTTTTATAACGATTTCAGCATGTATTTTTTCTGGCGCAAAAGCTCTTTCGGTCTAAAAAGTTTGGGAACCACCGCCTTAGACCATGTATCCACTGAAGTGACTATTAGTTAGTTGGTTAATCTGTATAGTGCCATCTTAGATGGGTGGTAAGATTAGGTGGAAAAAAAAACCCAAACCTAATTTATTTCAAGATTATAAATATTATTTAGTCGCATAGAATAGTTGTAAGACCTAGTAAGTTGACAGAATTTATTTTTGAATATGATAGTTGGATGTTAAAAAGTCTGATTTAATTAATATTCTTAGCTATTCATAAATGCGATTTTATGTTTTTAAACGGTTTCACAAAAATCTTCTTTAAATTTGTTTGTGTTGCTTTGTGTGTTTGCTCATGCATGAAGAGGAAGCTAAGATAAGTAATGGTGTTGAACAAGGATGCAACCTATTTCCGATGATATTTAATGGTCATGTACAGAGGTAAAAGAAGAAATCATGTCTGAAATTAGAACTGAAGGATAACTTATCAACATACTTCATTTTGATGATGGCATTGCTGTTTGTGCTGAAAGTTAAAAGGATCTTCAAAAACTTCTGAAAATAATGGATGATATGCTTAAAATGGAATATAATATGAAGCTCAATACAAATAAAACAAAAGTAACGTTCCGCAATAAAGAACAAACCAATCAAATGAATTTAGAACTAGAAGAAGTGAGGCTACAACAAATAATGGAGTTCTACTAGCTAGGAAGAAAAACACAGGGAAGAAAGATGTAAGTAGAATAGCGCATACAAAGAAAGCTTTCAATAGTAAGACAATGTTACAAACCTCGACTAGCATACATTTGGAAATAAGGAAAATATACTTAAAGGCATATGTATGGAGCGTTGCGCTTTACAGATGTGAGACCTGGTTCAATTTGTAATGATATTGGTTTGGATCACTCTAAAATATATAAAAAGTCATGGATGAAGGTAATTTTTCTTTAAAGTAACATATGTAGAATATCCTTTTATGATTCATCCATGAATAAACGCGCGATTTTCAGAAATAATGGGAAAAGGATTACACCATTAAAATATATTTTTTATACCATTTTTCCTGTTAAAGGAACAACTCCACAGTATTTGGCAAAAAAACGCCAATTCCCTATACCAATAAGAAGCTAGCCTTCACAACACCTGTTGCCAGGACTCTTTCTTTTAGTTAGTTTTTACACTGTTGATGAAGGGACAAAGAGGCAAGGGGTATGTCATATATAAGCGTTTGTGCGTATGATTAAGGGCAGCCACACATAGTCACACGCACAAGCCGCACACCCACGTTCACACAAGCAATGCAGTCAGGGACTCACTGGCACTAGCACTGGCTCTCGCAGTCACAGTCAAACACAGAATACAATAATTTACATTAATATCACAAGTGTGCATTGATATAAATCATTAATTGGAGTATGTATCAGTAATTAACAGATGTTATTTGAATAAACCGTGTGTGAATCAACAGCCATCAATAGTTCTCTTTCTTTCATTTATTAAATATCCCGATTTAATTAGTGCTCGACCACGGAGTAGTTAACAGCTAGTTAAACGGTATCTATTTCGTACAGTGATGATAGGCGCCCGACCATGGAGCTATAGACAACCTAAATATTATCACAGCATTATTATATCTGGAAAAATCCGTAGTGTTTCAAATTGTGCAAATGAAAGGAAGAAATTAGAAGTAGGCCTATATGAAACATGGCACTACAGAAGAATGTTGAAAATATCATTGATAGAGATGGTATAAAATACAGAAGTGCTAAGAAAAGGAAATGAAAAAAAGAAACTTTGAAACGTTATAAAGCAGATTTAATGTGATAGGCCATGTACTGAGAATTATTATAGCTTGACGAAGATAATTATTTAAGGATATGTGAAAGGAAGAAGTTCGAGAGAGACCAACATTGGAGTACATAAATCAGATAGCGGATGAGGTTGGCAGAAGAAGGTTTGAAGATGTAAAAAAAATTGTCCCAGGATGGACGAAAGTGTAGAACTGCAGCAAACCAACCGCAAGATTGATAAGCTAATGATGATGTTCATAATGCAATATCAAATTATCACTCTTTTATATGTAAACTTTATATATTGACGATTATATTATATTTTGGTCAACAAAATGCCCCCTAAAAGATTATATTTAAATATAAACATGTTAACATGCTTATTACTACTTTCCTTCATCTATATAAATTTAATTCAACTAATTTCTTTTTCCTCTGGAATTTCATAAAAAGGGAGTCTTTAATTTGGTCCTATTATTGTTTGAATCCAGTAGCAATGACAATTATTTATGTGACTACAAGTCATCGTCAACTGTTTCCACCATGAGCCTGAGACAGTTTAGTAAAATGCCTCCATCTTCTTCCTTTATTCTCCTCACCCACACACTAGTTGTCTGCTCTTCTAACTTCTTTCTCAGTTTCCCTTGCAGTCTTTTTCTTACGTACTTTATCTCCATCGTTCTTTTTGGTATTATCTTCTTTTCCACCCGCCTCGGTGGCGTAGTTGGCTAACACGCTTGTCGTGTCGAATCTCGGTCGGGTGAACTGGGTTTTTTTTTTCCCTAAATGGTTTTCCACTCTCCCTCTATGCAAATGCGGGTTCACTTCCTCTAATTCAACCTTACCAATTCCTAATCCATTAGAGTAATTAGTACTTAAAGCGTATAACCCGAAGAGTTAGTAAGACGTGGTGCTAAATATTATTATTATCATCTTCTTTTCCATTCTCATTACATGACCGTATTTTATCCAACCCTTGCTTCCTCTACAAACTCTCGTACGTCAACATCCCCATTAGGTTTAAATCTCACTCTATCCTCCTCTAATATCTCAAGTACAAGTAACCCACTTAAATTACCATGGTGTCTACTAAACTTGACCAATGAAATCCCCGACCTTTTCCCTGATTTCCCCTGATCATTTCCTAAAATTCCCGACTACAAAGTATATCACATCCTCCTAACTCGGACCCCCCTCACCCCCCCCCCCTGCTCTCCACACTAATTTTTCTATTAACCTTTTTTATGAATAATAATAAATTTTAAAATTTGAATATTTTTTTAATTCGTATTAAAATTGTTTACTATTAATTAAAAATATATTACACAGCTTCAAACAAAAAAATGAAATAATTTACTGATTTAATGATTATCGTGTTTCATATTTTGAGTAAAATATCATTTTCCCGGATTTTTATTGTGATTTACCAAATTCCCGACTTATTCCCTGATTTTCCCGGATGGTAGACACCCTGATTACCAATTAAAAATAACAAAATAAAAAGTAAACTTTCCAAAATTTCTCAGAAACTTTATCTTCAGCATTTCAGGCAGAAAGTTACAACTGTAACCCGCACATGCATACTTTAAGTTACATATTTTGCTAACACTGGAGTGGTGCAATTTGGAATAATATACCGGTATTGCTTTTTGTAGATATTTTTTGTTCAAATCAACATTGATTAATGCTGGCGTTTACAAAACTGTTTTCAGGGATATCAATACAGATCTAACCAGCCAAATATTTTCAGGTTATGGCCATCTCGGCTGGGTGTCACTCAAATGTGGAGGTCGTTATTCCCATCACAATAGGTACAGTGCCCCTTATTTGGGGTCCTCCAGCAGCGTTTGGACATTCCTCGATACCGTCCGCCTCCCATGAACCTTCTGCTCCCCTCCTTCCCCCTGCAGGACCAAGTAGAGCACAGTTATACCCTCACTCAGGTAATACCAACTTTAAAACAAACTATATTGTTGTAATATTTTTTACATCATTTTCATAAAAAATTTATTCCTCTAAATATAACATATTTTAACTTCATGGCAGGTTTAAGTTAAGTTTGGTTTTAAAATAAAATTAAATGTTAATTATGAAACTTATACATCTTTTAAAATTCGGAATCCACTAGAATTAAATTAGATAAGATTTTCTTCATGTTACAAACCATTAATAGATTCTTACAGAGAGTAGTTTTATTCAAAATATTAATGACTTCTTAATTAACTTGCAGCTCCTCCACCGTCGTATGACGAGTGCATGTTCGGAGCAGCTAATATCAAGGATGGCGACGACACGGACTACACGTTTGGCAAAATGGAGTTCGCTCCCAAGTACCCCAATTACAAAATGTAACTTGGCAAATAGTTTATGTTGTTTCAAATTAATGGTACAGGGGAAAATGGGGTAAGGTAAAGTCCAGTTTTAACTAAAAATTTAGTTAGTATTTCCATCTGTTGGACAATCATTAGAGCTTTCTAATACACCTTAGGTTATGGTTTGAGACATGAAAGTAGTTGTCCTGGAAAATGTGAATAATGTGGCTTCCTCCTTTTCCCCCTGTACCCTTTAAATGTATTGTCATGACAGTATGTGACTTACCAATATTATTTTAACCACACCGTATTCCATAACTAGGTGTCCAACAGTCTGTTTTAGAACCATCCATATTTTCCTCATTATGTCACGGGAAATATATTTATATAATCATATTTCAAATCAAAATGAATTGTTTGACAGAAAAGTCAAAAGTTTTTTCATTGTCTGTGCCAAATTTTAATACGTAAATTTTGGTATAAATGTGCCAACAGTCAATTAGGCTCCTAAGTGTGACCAATCCTCAGACAAGAAAAATAATCTAACCATTCCAATGAAATAAAATCAAATCAAACTAACCATTCCAGTGAAATACGTATTTGGAAGAAGGTACAGGAAAGTTGGATAGAAAACATCAAAGGGAACAATCACAATACGCCTTTTACAAAGAAAAAAACCCAACGCAGCTCACACTTTACATTGCTTCAACTGGACAACAAAGAGGTAATTGCTGCCTCGTGAAGAAAATCAATTGTTTACCACCCATTTCTCTGACACCCAGTTTTCATTATATTAGAACTCACAAGGTGGGAGTGTGAAATGCGTAACTCAACTTCCAGTGAAGTAAAATAAATTATATTTTACTACAAAGCAATAAATTAACCATTCGTAGACATACAATGTGGAGAAGGCATCTGATAGTGAAGATAGAGATCGAGTCTGGAAAGCAATGGAGGAGGAGTTGTAATGAGAGTAAAGATTATCTATAAGGATAGCACACATTGTTTTAAGACAGAGAAGGTGTGGACAGAATCGAAGCAGGGGAGTGCTCTCTCACCACCATTTGTAATGGTAATGGAAATAGATCATGGCAAGGAAACGCAGGGAGGAAAGCCATGATGTGTGCTGATGACTTGGAAAAACTTTGTGTTTAATCTCATACTACAAAGGTTGATGTCATGACATAAGGGAGCGCGAGAAAACACAAATAGCAAGTGTACTAGACCTTTTTTTGAAGAGAAGATGCAATCCTGTGTTGAAAAACTCTCTCTCTGTTCAGACAGTTGAGATTAAACCTTGAAACCGCTAGGAATGCCAACTGTGTTTATTGTTTTACGTGTGCTATGGAAGGGCTGCGTTAATTATCTAGGTCTCATACCATTCTCATAAATAGGCCTTCAATCAATAAACCTATTTTTACTTGCCTGGTTCAGCTAAATGTGTCAACTTTTTTTATGGTTCAGTGAATTGAACAGTATTAGCCTAAAAATTGTGGTTTAAACTAGGAGAAAGAAGCTGCCTGTATTAGGAAAAGCTCTTCTTTAAGAAAATATTTGTGTTCTTTAGTGTTTTTCCTAAACAATTTTTACTCCGGTATCGTTAAGTTAAGTGTAATGGCTATCCCTCTTAATTCAAACCACGGTTTTAGTCTACTGCTCTATTTCAAATAACCTTTCATGAGTGATTTGTATGCATTATTTTTTCTATTTTCACTTTTTACAAGTGCCTATATAAATAAACTATTGTGCACCTCTAAACTTTTTGATACTATTTTTTTTTTAGTCTACATACTTAGTGGATAATGTTTCTGTACACCAATTAAAACAAACAAAAGTTTAAAATAAAATTTAAATGCGGTTATATGGCTTATCTAAAACATTATGATCAAATTATTTTACGCTAGACACACACACATAAAATAATTTGATCATAATAATAATAACATATATATATAGCCAGAGAAACTGGTTATAATATCACCAGTAATGTGAATTTTACAACCAAACAAATAAGATACAAAGTTCAATGCCTGCAAAATATCCTTATTTTGACAACCGTGCATTTAGAAAAATAGGTTTTGAGTATCTATACATTTATAAAATATCATTAGTATTTAAAAATATAATTATTCGACAAAAATACTTAAAAATGACTAACACAAACTAAGAAAATCTGCCCTAACAGTCAAAAATCATTAGATGCTAGCTGACAAAAAACGTTTCCACAGCGGGGATTCGTGAACAAAATATATTTACACTGTACATTGTCTATAATGTAAAGAGAAAAAAACTAAAAGTCATCAAAATCCAGGCCCGGTAAATAATGAATCGGTGTTAGTTTCTATAAAATATTAATTAACTGAAAAGTCTACATTTTGTATTTAAATTTTGAATCCAACTGTGAATTTCTGTGCTAGCTTATTATTAGTATTTAGGTATTTTATTATTTTTTATAAATACTTAGCACCTAGGACTGTACTTATCTGAATGGTCTTGTTTTGCTATCTTTTCACACCACGTAAAGACAGAATCCTTTGAAGGAGACAATCACGAGTGTGTTTTGGGTAATTATTAAAAAAAACACCTTTAACACTTTAAAAACATGGCCAAGACCTTTTGTTTTAAATATTGTAGTATTTGTACAAATATTTACTTGTACAGTTATGTAATTTAACACACCGTTCAAGTACAAAACCATATAGAAGTGAGAAGATAAAAAACAATGATCTGAGTTCTAGAAATGTATTAATTTGATTGATACAATAAATTGTGTTCGTTCTGCAATAAAACTTTTAACAGGCAATAAGAGGTCTATCTGTAAATTAGTAGGGGACACCACAGATTTTAAAATGATTGAAAATTTGAATTATAATCAAAGTTATGTATTAATTTTTAACCGAACTAGAAAATTGTGAAAATTACTCAAGAATCCTATATTGTAGCAATAAACATTTAAAGAATATCACTTTATTCGCTATAGGAGTGACAAGAGTGGACAGGATGATAAATGAGAGGGTGAGTGTAATAATTAAGGAGGAGCTAATGCAGGACAGGATAGATAAGTCGTGGCTAAGGTGGTACAGTCATGTGAAAAGAATGGAGACGATACCAAGGAAGATACTGGATATTGAAGTGTAGGGCAGGAGACCGAGAGGAAGATGTGTCTTAAGTGAGTGCAGAAAAGTATAGAGGAGAGCGGAGACATTGGAGAGACTTATGTTCTAAACAGACCTGCCAATGGCTGGAAAATGTTCATCATGATGATTTACTTTGTATGTACACACACACTTGATAACTACGGAGAAAAAAACAATGTAAAATAAGTGTGAACTTTAACAGTCAATTCTCGATGTTTTTGTCTTATTGGGTATGTATTGTCCACAATTTCCTCTTTCCATTTATATATATTTGTAAGTCATGAGATTCTTCATGACAGTTGTTTGAAATGTAGTAAAAAGTGTGGCATCATTTGCTCTCGTAGTCTAGTGATTATGGAGTCCAACTAAACTCTTGATTTTTACAGGAAGCCCCTATTTCAACCTACCAACATTGATAAAAAGTCACAAAAACTTGGTATGCTATAAATATGTCTCATTTGACTTCTTAGTTAAAAAGTTAATCTAAAATTTCATCAAAAACTTCCGATAATTTACTTCCTTATGGATTTCTGTATAACTTCTCTCTCTTTACACTACTAATAAAACAAACCCAGATTGTAAATACAATTGTACCCCCCCCCCCCC
>CABEEJ010000520.1:237003-252681 GCA_901482245.1 Timema douglasi
CCCAATTTTCCTTCATTGTGGCAACATGAGTTGACAGTTTACAATTAACGTGCTTTCTATATAAAAAAAATCATACTTTACAGAGTGCCCGGTCTGATCCCAGGTGATGCCCAAAAATAATGTTGTTTTTTTGTGTTGAGTTAATTCTGTCTGAAGTTTTCTGCAAAAGTTGGAGTTAAGTCAAATGGTGCTAAATATACAATGTAATGTTGGTGTGCATGTTCGTTTTAAAACATCATTAAAGCTAGACAGGTTCTACTGACGAAAAGACAAATTTTGTTTTTATCTTGAAAGAATACTGAATAAAGTTCAATTAAAGTGGCGTTCGATAGATGGTGTTGATAGTCTTAAGTCAAGGCACTGGAACCGCTCATCTACAAGTCCATATAAGTTAAGGACTCATAATATTACAATTTCTGGTGCTAGAGTCAGGTGTTCACTGTTAAAAGTTGCTGTCCTAGGTTAAGTTAGTGTGTAAGTTATTATATAATCCTGTGTTTATTGAATGAATGCTAATTGTTAAATTCTTCATGATGTAGTTAAAATAAAAAGTAATCATCAAAATAGAAACTAATATTTGAACATTTATATGTATTATTTTTTCATTACATATGTTTGTGTATTTTGATATATTAAGGTTATTACTCACTTTGGTGAATGGTTTTGCTCTGACTAAACTTTTAAGGCTTAACAATGGACAAATATACATTAACCAGATAAAATTAGAAATATACTTAATTAATACTATATATGCTCATATTATTCATCTAAGATGGGAAATTGACTTTTATATTATTTACACTTAACAATAAGCCATTGGGTGGGTAATTTTTTTAGCGCTGCATCTTGCAACCCATTTGAGTTGTGTACTAATTATGTTTATGTGATAGGGATTAGGAAGGTTGAGTTTAGAAGAAATGTACCTGCATTTGCACGACAGGTGAGAAACCATTTAGGAAAAAACCACCTCAATACACCCGACTGGATCAAACCATGATCTTCCAGTCATTGGTAGTCTAGTCTATGAAAAACGTGTATGTGTATATATATGGGCAAATTACATTCTTAATCTTAGCCCACATAAGCTGCACTGCTTTGGTGGCCGCACAGTCTAAGGCATTACTCTTGCAATAGACTAGACTGCCAATGACGAGGAGATAGTCGTCGGGTGTACTGAGGGTGGTTGGTTAATATACATATTTTTTCGTTCATTCAATAAAATGAGTTTGTCTGTCTGTCTGTCTGTCATTAGCGTTACTTGATATCTACCATATGCAGAAGGCTGAAATTTTAAAATTAGTAGCCCAGCTGTGACCGTCAAAAGCTGTAATTTAATTTTTTTATTCATAAGGTTTAAAAAAACTGATAAAAAAAGATATTTTTTTCTGTCTGAAATAAAAAAAGTGTTGCCAGGGATACTTATGTTAATATTCAACTGTTTCGAACTCGTGTAGTATTGCCAACAAGTTCATCAATACCATAAGTTGTTAAGCACAAATAATTAATTGAAAACAAATTTACTGTTCACTAATAACAATAATTATAAAGTATCTTACCTCATTGGTGAAAAACATTTTCATTTTGTCTAAGGTGTATATTGACCTTGATCTGAAATAAGTCTGACTTTACTGATTTTATTAGAATAAATAATTATTGTATGTTGAGATATTAAAAGAGCGTAATCTCAAAAACTGTTGTTTGTGTTTTTATAAAGGAGCGTACAAGTTTTAGCAAGAATTAGATAACTCATTAAATATATTACTAAACAAGATAATAGTTTCCGTCAGTTTACTTGGAGATCTACCAACATCAACAAATTGCTTGTAGTTTATAAAATTAAGGTATAAATACTAACAAATGTGTTTCTTCCATTTTGCATAGAAGTGTGCCATTCATCATTACTACCACCAAGTTTGTTCTTTTTATAAAAATATGTACTAAAAATAAAATCATATGATCAAGTTTATTGTAACATGATTCTTAAAAATGTATACAAAATATATACAAATATGTTGCATGCCTTTAATAAAAAAATATATGTACTTATATCCTATCTATATATATATTTCTTTTTCTAAAAAGAAGTGCACTATTATTAATAAAATTGTTTCTTCCATTTTTTAAATGTAATTTTGTAATACAAATGTATTACTTATGTTTTTAATAAATAAATATTTAAATAAACAATTTGCTTTTATTAAACAAAGCAGTGTGTTAATATATTATATTAACAAATAAGTGTGGTAAGACATAAGGTGAATTTACAATATACAAACAATACATTGAATTAAGATTATAGCTTGTCAACAATGGCTGACAATCTCCCACATCCATCAAAGACTCTACCTTAAATTGTAAGTGAAGAATGGTCCTTAGCAGGGGCCGAATCCTCGATAGCTCAGTGATCATTGGTGCATAAGGCCTGGGTCACAGAGAAGTAAGAAACAGACTCTCAACCTTACGAGGGTTTTTCTGCGGTCCTTTTACCAGCTTGAGTCCTTCAACATTGGGGTTCGCTAATGTCACTGCTGGGTGATGATAGGATTAACCGCAGTGACCCCAGTGTTGAAGAACCAAAGGTGCCAAAAGGAGCGCAACCATTTTAACCTGGAGGTTGAGTGTCTGGATATATTATTTGTCTGAGGCCTGTGTTCAATTCCTGTGTCCAGGTGTCGACTAAACCAGTAATGTAAAATATGTATTGGAATAGTGGTATTATTTTTACTACCCCTACAGTTGTAGATGTTCGCTTTATATAATTGGTGGTAAGGCTAACTACATTTAGTTTACTGCACCGTACTGAAAACTTTGGACGCATTAATTTATCAAATCTAGCAGCATAACCAGTATGAAAGTATAATCTTTTACTTTGCTATATAAACAAAGAGCCTTAGCTAAGTCGGTAGCATGTCTGACTACTGAGCAAAGGGTCTCGGATTCGATTCCTGGCATGGCAACAAAAAAAAAATTGATGAAATGTGGTTTTCCTCTTACACAGTAATGAATTAACAGCCGGGGATTGGATGGTGTGTTTGTACTAGTCTTAAGTTATATTATAAGGCATATGAAGCTAAGATAGGCCTAGCAAGCCGGTAGTTGAAAATATATGGCTTGGATAAAAAACTGACCGCAGGTCGGAAACAGCATTGGATGTTGAAAAAAAAAATATATAAAGTGGGCTTCCTATAAAAATCAGGGTGTAGATATGGCCTTTACAAACCTAATACACCAATTTATATAAATAATTAATAAACTAATCCAAGTTAGTGAATCTTATCTTTATGATGCTAATATTAGCTATCGTGTATTTGAATAGTTAAAATGAGTAGTAATTACTCAGACACAATAAGCATCTTGTTTATCAAGTATACACGGCTAGCAACAACGTTAATCTTTGAAAACAGTTTATATTCCTGATTTTAAGTGTGATGAGGTAGGAATATGATCAGTAATGGCTATATTGGTGATCTAGGTTATAGTGAATGTTTATAGTATCACTATTATTTACAACAAAACACTGAGGATTAGTTGTTTTATGAGTGGATGTTGCAGCGGTTATTGCATTATCGTTAGAAGTGGTTTTATTTCTTCTTGAAGAGTACTCGGAGTGTGGTTGTTCGTGAGACCTTGTAGGTAACGGCGCAGAGTCTTTACTGCCTTCGAGCAGGAGAACAACAGCGTCCAAATGACTTGCCACTAATTGAGTAATTTTGTCATCCAACACATTTCTATCCCGTAGGAGGGCCAAAGCATGAAGAAGCTTTTTATCAATTGCTTCGTTTAGATTAGTATGACTCGAAGATACTGACTCGTTTAAGTTTGTATATTTAGAATTGTCACTTGCTAAATCAATAGCGACAGGCATTTCATTACCGTTCTCTGAATTACTAATTTCACACATCGTTATTGGTAGAACTAAATTTGAGCTGTTAACATTAGGCTTATTTTCAATTTTAACACAAGGAGATGGCTGCTTTTTAACTTTCTTAACCCTATCGGAAGATCTTTTGCCCATTATCCGACATCGATACATTGCTCTTTCTTTCCTTGTCATTTTAAGATGTCGACCATCCATATTGTGACCGTGATGTAAGTCGTAATATGTGACTTTAACCCGGTTGTCGGGGTAGATTCTGCAGATCACTTCTGCAGTGCAGCGATTTCCCATTTTGCAAGAACCTTCGAGTTTGAGAGGTCTCTTTCCAAAACCTTTCGGTGCATAGCTCCCCGAGCGGTGGCAAACAAAGTTAATAGCCGCTGATCCGTCCGCCATCTTTTGCTTGCCTCGTTCTTGCACAAAGTAGGATGCAGTTGATTCTTCTACGCTGTGCTTCCATATTTTGAATTCTGTTTAAATGAAAACTTGAGTTAGTAGGAATACAAATTGTAAGACATGTAGCTCATTAATTGTAATACCAAATGGTAAGTCGAAAGAGAATATAACATTATTATTATTTGAAAAGTTTTGTTATTTATCCCATAATTCTTTGTTTCTAGCTATAACATTTGAGCTTTGCTTATCATTTTTAGGGGTGTACACTATGAATCGTTAAGGCTGGGTTCACACACAGTATACTCAAACTGAGAGCGCTTAGAAGATGCACACGCTTTCACTCAGATGCTACTCATATTGTGTATACATGCACTTAGATGGTGTCATCTGATCAGAGTATGGGTGGTCGGGCGGTTACCAACTTTCTTCCAAGAATACTTGGACCAAGTAACATTTTAAGTACGGCGGAAAGTTAAGGTATATGTGAAAGACTATGTGGGAAAAAACCAAGAAAAATAGTTTGAATGCACTTGTAACAAGGAAACTACACTTTATAACTGAGTCCGAGCAAATTCGGTACGAGTACGCATGTTTCGAGCGTACTGACCATGTCAACTCATCTTAAGAGTAGGCCTATTTGAAGATTTTTTAAAAAAATTGAATTTTTTAAACAAATTTTATTTTTAGGGCTATTTTGATGCTTTCTAGAATGGTTTAGTCCAATATGATCATGGAAAAAACATAACCAGAGCCCAGACCATTAATTTTAGACCTCACAAAATTTCCTTTGAGGATTATCTTAGCGATGAAGATTGAATCATATTTTGGATCATCTTATTTACGAAAATCAGCATTCGTCATAGTGAAAATTTGTGAAAACGAAATACAGATCTCTCAGCTTCCAGATGCTAATCCAAGGGAATGTTTAAAAACAATATAATGAGTTATCTATCACAGAAATTCACATAGAATTATGTGTTTCGAACTAGAGTGCAATCAAGAATTCAAGAAAACGTCTATAGATTTCAAGAAAAGCAACTTATAAATTAACTGGAAGATTCGTTAAAGACCTAACAAAAAAAAAATATATTGGCCTAAATTGTTTACAGCTGTTGTTAACCATATGTTTTCATTACAGCTATCCAAAGTGACAGATGTCAGCTGTTAGCATAGGGTCGGCATATATAAGGGACCATTTTTAGCAAATTTTTGGGCTGGCATCTAAGTAAGCTCGAGTGGTGAATGTACTTTTTACCTTTCAAGTCCATGAAAATTAAATTACAATAATATTTTGAATGGATACATTATTTAGAGAATAGCCTAGACTTACCTAACTATTTCCATGCAAAGTTGTCATAGGCCTATGTGTAATCTGATAAAAATTTAAGTGATATATTTAACTAAACAATATATTCTACTATCTCGTGTAATTAATATAGCAGCCCTAAATAGAAAACAACCTGCGCAAAACCACATTCTTCTACTATGCAGGGCGAGACTTGGTCTGTTATCATTGCTCGCACGCTTCCCATCGGCTGTCTGGAAGCACGGGTTACACTAGCTAGACAAATAATCGGTCCAGACGAGTTACACTAACTAGACAAATAATCGGTCACAAATTCTGTATCCTAAATGTGATTTTGTTGAAAATTCAAATAGCTTGTGGGTATACTGTATTTTATAATTCCTGTGTACTTAGATACTGTGGGTCATATAGTAGACTTAACAAGAACCTATATAATGGCATCATCATCTTTCAAAAGTGTTTCTGGATGTCCTTTGAGAGGACAGGTTAGGGAGATTATATATAAAATGTAGCTGATCACTTGAAAAAACCCCAGAAAAAAACAGTTTAATTTAAAATACAATGTAGTTGAATGTACAAGTGAAGCCACAGGCATATCTTTAAGTAGCGTAAAAACTATTTTGAGGGAAGGTAAATGTTCCCTTGTTTCTAAAGGACACATAACCTTTTCTACTCAGAGATAAAAGTGTAAGTAACATAATAAAATAATATTTATATATGATTTCACGAAAGCATCAATTCATAGGAAAGTCCACCAATTTTATTTTGTAAGAAAAACTGTGCAGACTTAAGAAATTGCAAACGGTGATGATATTATAGACTGCATCAGAGTATTTACGAAAAACAATCAAAAGCATGGTTTAAATGGAAAAAATGCCGATCAAAAAGAAAACTTTTGATTGAGCGCCCTGAAATAGTCACCAGATACTTACATCAAATTTGTGAGTTCAGTAGTAGTGGGAAGAACATTATATACATGTTGATGAAACATATGTTAACGCGTGTCATAATGTAAAAACATTCCGGCAGTCTGATTTCGGACCAGGTGTTATGACACCTATTGGAAGAGGAAATTGACTAATCATTATGCATTCTGGATGTTTTGTTCCTAATTCCCTTCTCATTTTCAAATCAAAACATAAAACTGGACACCACCACGATGACAAGAACTACACTAATTTCAGTAAGTGTACCTGTGAGAAACTGTCACCTAATGTTCCCGGTCCAGAAGTGTCATAGTAACGGACAATGCTGGTTATCATTGTGTGCAGGTGAACAAGAAACCAACAAGTGCGTCTTTAAGAGATAACAATAAAATGTGGCCAAGAAAGAACAGCATATCAGTCACTGAAGAAATGAGAAAAATATAATTAATTGAACTTGTCAAAAGAGCTACTTGTAAGAGGAAATACAAAATTGATGAGATAATAAAAGATCAAGGTCATGCTATTTTGCATCTGCCACCTTATCACGCTGATATTAATCCAATCGAAATGGTTTGGAACTATGTAAAAAGACAAGTGGCCCATTATCTCTCAAGTAATTCTTTTGAGGACAAACAAAAGTTGTGTGAAAAATTGTTTCAAGAACACACTGCAGAAGGATAGAAAGAGTGCTGTGACCATGTTCACAAAATTGAGGATGATTAATGGCAAAAAGATGCGTTAATAGATGAAGCGATTGAAATATTCGTAATTGTTAATTAAGAAAGTTCAGATTCTAATGATAGTAAAGCTTCCACCGGCGATATGTTAGAACTGGAGTGGCGTTCTTCAGACTAGTGTAATGGCTCCTTTCTGTCAATTCCCTATGCCAGCCAACTTCTTGGAAGAGGGGTAAGATTACAGTCATTATAGCAGTAATAGCACAAAGTGTTTTTTTAAGTTGTCAAGCTATAGCACCACAGGGTATTTTTTTTTTGTAAAAATATAGTCTAGTTTCTCAAAAAAGAAAGTGTAAGCATTCTCTACCCATCAATGTATTCTAGGACTTTAGTAATGAAATTTACCATCAATCGATGAAAACTCGTGGCAAATAGGCCCTTCTGAAGCCGATTTTGTTCCATGAACCGTCCCGAGGTGATCTCGTAGCTTACGAGCATTGTAGGTCGCATAGGGACACAAAGTGCACTTGAAGTTTTTGTGAGCTCCCACGTCCGGTTCCAATTCATGCACCACTCTTATGTGACGCCACAAATTACTACTTTTGGCAAACGTTTTATTGCAAACGTTGCAAGGAAAAGTTATGTTAGCTAAAGTTTTCATGTTAGTTGAGGAACCCCTACAAAATTATTTATAAAATAGACATGAGCTTACACTACAATCACTTTCCTTAAAATCATTTAAAGATTTGTGGACTTTTCACGTTCATTTCCGTGAGGTAATCGGGATTCGGGAATAATAATATATTTTGACATTTAATTTTTTAACACGATTGCCACAAAATACACAGATTATTACAAAGTTGCCCACAGATAATAATAAAAAAATCCATTAGCTAGATAATAAAAAAGGTATCTGTAATACTGCCACATAAGCTTAGTTAGATAGATATACAATTACATTTTTCCGTGGTTTCGATCAAAATTAAAATGTAAAATAAAGAACAAGTCAAATGAGATAACACCTGTAGCACAAATAAATAATGTCATGATAAACTGTTTAAACCAACCAACGAAATAACTACTTACGTAAGTATAGTAAACATTAATCAAATATATTGTTGTATGTACTACAATTTTAGTCTTATTCCGTTAAATAGTTATAAAAGGGGTAACCAAAACATTACCTATACGAGTATTAAGATAGTATTTTTCATACTCATTAGAATTTATTAAATAAGCGTTGTTTATGTTCGACCTAAGATTATTATATATTCCTTATATAAAATAGTAAATATTCTATCGATAAAACAATCCACAAACCAAATTAATTCTAGCAAAATGTAGTTGCAATAATAATACTGTTCAGTGGCGCAGGTACGTGGGTGTAAGGGGGTAACTTTTACCCCCCAAAAATAGAAGGGTGTATAAAGTATAATTTTTACCCCCTCCCCCACTAAGAAAATAATAACGTAAGAAATTTAAATAATGTAAAGATCTTGTTGAAACCAGATACAAAGCTCACACCCAGTTAACATAATAAAAATAAAATGTGCTTGGAGCACTCATTGAAGAGATTTTGTAAACTCTGATAGCTATACCAGCTACATCAGCCTCTGCGGAAAAAGTTTTTTAATGCTTATACGAATAAAAAATTATCTTCGCTCCACGATGAGGCAATGTAGACTAAATCACCTGTGTTTGCTTAATGCACACCTTGAGAGATTCAACAAACTTGAAATTGCAAAACTAATTAGTGGTTTTATAGCTAGTAGTAAATATAGGGCAAAGGTGTATGGAAACCTACTTTAATTTTCAGTGTTTCATAACTTTTAGTTGAGCCGCATCCATATATTTTTTCTCATTTGTTTTGTGTGTACTGATTCTAATGTTTGTCATGACTAAAATGAATGTGAAAAATACACAATGGGACCGTTAAATACAGGTATTCCTCACTATATGCGATCTCACTTTACGCATTCTCACTATAACGCGATTTAAAAAAATGCTTGGTCAGCTGTAATTTCCCAGTCACCTTGTGCGGTAGTGGAGTGACCTTGTTCACGCACATTCCAGTAAGGACAATGATCTTTACTATACAGTTTGGTGTGGGGGTTGGTGTAGTAATTCAAAGAATAATTTTATCGCAAGAACTAATTTATTACTTTGTTGACACATATTATTTATGCATAGCAACGTGAGCAAGAAGGGTAAACAACATCATAGAAGAATAAAAAACAATCATGACAGTATCTAGGATTAACATATCACAATAAAGTGCACACAAGTCTTTGTCGAGTGATTAATTGTTCATTGTTTTGTCTTATTTCAACAGTTGGGAGGTGGTATTGACAACATTGGAAACGCAAGAGCAAAAGCTAAGCAATCGTGTATGAAGGGAGTTTAGAAAAACTATTTGGCATGAAGTTCTGATTTTCATTATTTTGATCCTGAACACGAGCTTTCCAATTCAAGACATGACATAGTTGAAATAGCAAGATGTTGGATTTGAGGACATAAACCAGGCAAATGTGAATGAATTGCTCCAATCCCACTCAAAAGAACTCACCAATAAAGATATTCTAGAAATGGAGAACGGCATAAAGGATGATGAGGAAGAACCTTATGTTGTTGAGCCTAGAGAGCAAGAGCCTACCGTCCAAGAGACTTCAAGAGAACAAGAGCTTACCATCCAAGGGCCATCAAGAGAACAAGAGCCTACCGTCCAAGGGCCATAAAGAGAGCAAGATCCTACCATCCCAGGGCAGTCGAGAGGGCAAGAGCCTACCATCCAAGGGCCATCGATCGAGCAAGAGCCTATCGTCCAAGGGCCATAAAGAGAGCAAGATCCTACCATCCCAGGGCAGTCGAGAGGGCAAGAGCCTACCATCCAAGGACCATCGATCGAACAAGAGCTTATCGTCCCAGGCCCTTCAAGAGATCAAAAGTTTACAGTCCAAGCCCCTTCAAGAGAGCAAGAGCTTACCACCCAAGGGCCTTCAAGAATGCAAAAGAGTGATCATCCAGATTTGCCAGATCCAGTTAATTTATCATGCGATTGAAGAGTAACAGTATATATCCCTGTAGCATTTTATCAGATAAATTAATTAAAAATTGCATTTGTTTACAAACTTCAGGGGATGGAAGATTGACAATAGTTGTAGGTTACCCATAGTATTGTACTAGTTAGATAAATTAATAAAAATTGCATTCATTTACAAGTTTTAGGTTTTTATCTACCTTTTCCCTATCTCACACATGTTAAAATCAATTCCCTTAACGTGTTTTCGTGCTATGCGATTATTTATCAGAACCAGTCACTCGCGTAGTGTGAGGGGCAGCTATATTAAATTTTCCTGTCTTTTTTTAAAAATCCTCAAAAATGTTATCACCTATAAAAGAAGAACATGATTATTCGCCCCCCCCCCCCAAATAAAAACTTTCCTGAGCCACTGATACTGTTAAAGCTTGCTGGCTAGTCCTATTTATTTATATTTTTGTTATTAATATTTAATTTGTGTATTGATGAAAGAGGTTAGATGTGGCTTTTGGTGGATACTCCTAACAAGAGGTTAAAATATTATTTTTAATAATGAAACTTTATTTAAGATATATCACGTGGCTTTTTTAAGTATAATTGGTTATGTAGGTACTTTTAAGACTCCGACTAAGCCCAGATAATAGTATAACTACTTATAAGAAACAAATAACATTCTTTATATTATTTTCGAGTGGGGTGGATCTAGCCCCCTCCAATCGTTCTTCCTACCCCTCTGCACAGCCATGGGTAATGTTTATTCTATCATAAATTTACATTAACATTTTAGTAGCTTACTTATTATGTTTGGTTCCCAATTCAAATTTCTGTAGAAAAATGATGTAGGAATACGAAAGTCAAACCTGGAATCAAATAAAATTTGCCCCAATGGTCTCACCGCTGAGCTACCCAGGATAAAGCATAAAGGATCGAATCCCGAGAAGTAGACCCCATTCGAAGTAAGGTAGGAAGACATTTCAATAAATAGGTATAAACGCATTTTCTTAAGTCAAAATTAATAACCTTTTATTATATTATAGGTGTTTACAGTTTATACTGATACTGTTTACCAAAAGTGACATTTGCAGATAATAAGATTTGACGTATGAATAGACCCATATAAAAGTAGTTATTTTGTAGCTGCCAGGTACGGCTATATATATCACCCTTATTCTTACCATAAGCGTGAGCTCGGAGGGTTGTTAAAATATTAAAGTTTCTAGCGTTAAATAGACCTACAGTTGACGTTCAATTAAACATCCTAAACTACATTAGTTTCTTCGTTAAGTTTTGTAAATGAACCCTTAATTAGGAAGGTAAGGTAGCAAGCTTATCTCGCGTGGTTCCACTATGGTATTAGCTTAAGATACCGTCATGGTTTGACTGATACCTTTTAGGGTAAACGGGATTTACAGGTACGTCTAAAGCAAGGGATAGATATAAAATATTTCTTTGACACACTTAAACAAATTATATCAACATTATGTTCACTACTAAGGAATTCATACTTCAGTTAAATATTAGGGTATACAAAATTCAAAATTAATAATTATTAATTCGGTCATAAACTTGAAACAAATATGCTAGAATTGAAGAGAGGGAAAATTTCAATGATATTAAAAACGATGCGATTGTCTATTGATTATTATCGACAACATTGATGATACATTTAAGTCGTTAAAAACCTTTTAAAAGTGTATTTATTACTTTTATATTTTAATTGCTTTGCTTTAATGAACAAAACGTCAAACTATTCCGTTTTTACACCGCCAACTAATCACCTTTAGATTCTATTTTAAAATAATAAAAATTAACTTTATAATATTAAACTCCTAACGTTTAAATAATGTTTACGTTCTTTGTAATGGTCCATTCAAGCGGTAATTACGCCAAGTTTTATGACACATCATCTTTGAATGATTGGAATGAGTGTGTGTTTGATTGAAAGTGTATTCAGTAGTCTTTTGAAAGAAGATTATAATCTTGAAGTTCTAAAGACTTGCAGACACAAGTTAAAGACATTGGAAACATACAATGATGCCTTGTTGCCTTGTATTGTTGTCTGTGGCTCTATTGCAGGTAATACAAAATTGTTTTTAACAATCAGTTAATTTTTAACAGCTTTTACATTTGAGCACAAGATTTAACAAAGTAAATTTAACAAAACTTAGTTTAAAAAACAAGGCTCTAAAATATTTTAATAATAATATAATGATAACAATATTCATAATGCTATTTTAATAATAATAATAATAATAATAATAATAATTCCAACCTCATTAGCGTTGATAAAATGATTAGCCTAGATGGGTAGTAAGACGCGGTGATTTTTACTTTCTGGAAGAAAATAATAAGTTAATGTGATCGTCAAAAAATTTGAGGTTATGATGGAGGTTGACGATTCATGGTCGAACTCGTAAAAGTTGTTTTTACGCTGAAGTATGTCTGTTATCTCAATTTAAAGCCAAAAGAACACTAAACCAATAGGGCTGAAGCTTGGTATATAGAGTTTTAATAAGGTTTCTCAGAAGATTTTTTTGAAAAATAGATGTGTAACCCTAAAAACAAGGGTACTAGTAGTTTACTCAAGGCCGAAAAGAGGAAAACCATAATTTGATTAAAAATCTTATCTAGGCACTGTTAAGCATTATAAACAAAATTACGTAGCTCATTTTCTCGGGAAAATTACTCAGAGCAGGGTGGTCCAACGTTTTTCATCCCGAGGGACAAATCTGATAATCAACTTGCACCGCGGGCCAAAGATATATTTAGTATTTCCATCAACTTAATAAATTTCTAAAATCAACTCTTGATAAATTTATTTGCGGCAGTTAACGAGAACTTTCTGAACCAAATGATTATATCAGCATACAATAATTGTCTATGAACGAGAGCGAAAGGGCCTACCAATTTTGCCGGGAATGGTATTTCCACATAACTTACAGGATTCTTTTACATGCCACAACCGACATGGGACCGACGGCTTTACTTACCCTTCGAAGCAAGATGTGCTAAGAATCTTTATCGCTCAAGGGAAATCCGTCGACCCCAGCTGGGTTTGAACTCACGAACATCGGGTCCTGAGGAGAGTACTTTACCCCAAAACCACTGAAGTCAACCATTTTATAGTCATTTTCTAGGTTATGAATTGATAAAGCCCTGATAGTAATTAGTACTATGTGTCAAGTCTCAATCTAAAACGATTTACCCTCCGTTCTAATAATTCTGTCTATATTCGTTTCAGCCAACGATCTCTGGCTTTGAGGACAGTATTCAGTACGAACCTGACGCTTTGTGTGAGTATCATCGTTAGTTCGTTACTTTTACAACATATATCACAAACTCTAGTTGAGAAACTAGTTCCGTCCTTTTCTTTCTACGTTAAACCCGCTGCTCGCTAACGGATTCAAGCTTTTGTTCGTTTAATGGACTATTATTTATTTTGATTGAGGCCGTAAATTAGGCAAGAGCTTGAAGTAAACTTAATTATGCATTATAAATAACTTTATAGGCGATAGCATCATTTCAACCAATGTAAATAGAATAGAAATGTAGCACCATTTGGAGAAAGATGATTATGCCAGTACTTACGTCACCGAGTTAACAGCAGTTATATTTTAGTATGAAGACAGCCATGCATACACATATTTTTTTTAAAAATAAATAGAGTAATGACATTAATTGAATATTGGTGTGGATTTTAACGGTCTAGTTATTGTTTAAAGTTCCAAAATTTGACCTGATTTTTAACAAATTAGTTTGTCTTCCGTGTATATAAAGCGTTGGCTTGTGTACTGAGTGACGTCACAAGCTCGGCCAATCAGATATATTTCTCCATCTTGCCGCTACCTTATCTTCTCTTTACGTTTATTTAAACTATAAACATATCAATAAACTGATTTTTGACTTATGGACACATTCATACGTAGTAATTTAGGTGGCAAAAATAATGTTAAAAATATATTCCTATGTTTGTATATATGAAACACAAACACCTTCTTTTGAGGTCATTATTGATAACGTTTCACTATATTATAAATATTATTTATAGCTATTGATAATATGCATCCAAAGTGACTTTTGTAGATTACATGAATCGATGTATGTGAAAGTAGATCTAGTACATTTTCTATCAGTAGAGGCCCTTACCGTGAAAATTGGACTGTACCTTCTTGTTGAGCAGGGACCCTATTCTTATTTTCAGTCGAAGAACTCGATGAACTAGGAGACGAGGACAACCCTTGGAATGAAACCCTATATGAAGAAACAGAAGAAGAAGAAGAAAGACCAACTGTACCGGGAAAAGACGAAGCTCGATCAACGAGTCTCAGTTTCTTACCACAGCGAACTCAAGAGGGGAGACAGCCCGGTCCCGCGGACAGACTGCGCTGGCCTTACCCCCGCCACCCGCTCCCTGACGACGTCTACAAGACCTCAGTCCTGAGGCCCGTCACGAAACTCTTCCGACCTAGATACGAAGAGTATGGCCGGAAACACGCGAGGGATTTAAAACTGAAACGTCTCAGGTCGAGACTGAGAGTCAAACCAAGGAACAAACTACGCGGATCGCGTAAGCGCGGGGTAGCTTGGAGGGAGGGGCCCAAGACGTGGGACCAACCGTCACTGGACGACGACGGATTTTGGTCGCGTGTCATAAGGGATAATAGTTATAAATAAATAAGATGAAATATTTTCATAAAATGGCGGAAATGTTTGTGGTTTGTGTGTGTGCTTACAGAGTATTGCTACGCACTCAACCTATCCGTATATTTACCCTCAGGCAGGGGTCTTCAGCCTTTTTTTAATGTCCCAGGGCCAAAGTTTCTGTCTCTTGCTGGCTCGCGAGCCACAATACTGTACCGACTTTATTAGGAGTGAATAACTATTAAAATATTCGTATCAGCTCATTCCTACACACTCATACTCACACCAGGGATTAGGATTTATCTGTGGTTTCATAGCAGGAGGTAGCACGATGTCTCTTGTTTACTAGAGCCATTTGCTGGATAAAAGTACATTGGTAATTTTTTTTAGCATAGCGTCTTACTACCCGTTCGGGTTGTACGCTCACATTTCTATTAAAACGTAATACTTTTCTTGGATCAAAAATAAAAATAAATGTTTATAAGATAATGTAAAATACTTACCTATTTTTATTAGTTCATATATATAGACAAAAAATGTTACCGTGGGTTGAAGATCCCTGCCCTAAAGGGTTATCCATAAACCACGTAACTGTATTTTTTAGCACCGCGTCTCACTACGAGTTCAGGTTTTTACATCTAGGTTATGTACTAATTACAATACTATGGTAAGGATGAGGAAGGTTGAATTTATAATAATTTACGAAAAAACTCTCTAGTAAATCTGTCCCTGGATTCGAGCCCCAATCTTTCTGTCCTTGCGAGAGTGACGCCTAATACCATGCTACCACCGAAGCGGGTCGTAACTCTTGAGACGGG
>CABEEJ010000520.1:253012-265610 GCA_901482245.1 Timema douglasi
GGGGGGGGGGAGTTAAAAAAAAGTAGAAATAAAACCCAGTATGTAGCTCATAGATGACCCCCAAGTAGATTCTAACCCATTAAATGTCATTCGTCCAACGAAACTACGTTAAAAACTGGTTTATCCAAATTTAATGGTATCATTTCTTATATGGGTAATCGAAATTCCGGATAATCCATAATTTTATGAAATCTTTATGTGTGTAAAAAAAATATCTGACGTATACATTAATGCCGTGGCCATAAAACATTGGCCCGTATGCAAGGACGATGCTGAGCACGGCCAGAGTAGAGGCAGAGTATGAGCCTAGTGCTAGTACGATCTATGACGCAATATCTTGAGTCTCGCCAAAGTCTGGTCCCGGGCTGGCTCTGGCTATACTCTGCCCGTACTCAGAGGATATTTCCACAACATGGCGCTGCGCGCATAGACGATCGGGACAGCTGTTTTCACGACAGGCCTCATGCTCTGCCCGTACTCAGAGGATATTTCCACAACATGGCGCTGCGCGCATAGACGATCGAGACAGCTGTTTTCACGACAGGCCTCATGCTCTGCTAGTGCTCAGCCTGACCTCTGGCCGTGTTCAGCATCGTCCTTGCATACGGACAATTGTATGACGAGTAATAAAATGCAGATTTTTTGTTGTTGTTATATCGACAGAATAAGACTAGGGGATTTAAACCCTGACCTCTCCATCTTGAGAAATCCAGCCTATTGCTATAGTGACGCCCTAGACCATTCGACCACTGAAGTGGGCTGAATACTTATTAATAATTCGATTTCTCCACTTGGGTACGAACCCGGTATCCACATCAGTGAGAACATACGATCGCTCGTTTCACTCCACTTACTCTTTCTTTTCTAAAATAAAATAAATAATACAATTTATCTTTTATATATATGTCCCACCCTCATTTTTTTCCTTCCCGCTCTTCTACGTTACATCACCACAGTAGCGCAACCTATTTTACGGCTGGTGGGCCAAATCTCATTTGCTTACCCCCCCGCCCCCCTTCTTTGTCCAACTCCCTATCTGTGTTTCACATAAGCCCTCTATACCTCTTCATTCTTTCTCTCACTCTCTTCCCCTATCTCTGCTATTGTTCCCCTCAAATCCCCCTCCCCCCTTACGCCAACAATCTCGCGCCAGCTCCCAATAGAAAAGGGGGGGTACAAGGGGTTTCCCCCCAGTAATCCCCAACATTATTTAGAGGAAAACCGTAATTAAAATCCTCAAATCAATTAGGACCATGTTTAGCTTGAAATTTGTTCATTTTAATGACATTTCAAACGGACTACGAACCAAGTGACGGAACGCGTATGCATGCGTGCCTCGAGTATGTGTGTGTTTTTTTTTATGTATGTGTACAACAGAAGAGATAAATAGAATTGTGAAGAGCACCGGGTCGTGACAAAAGCGGGGGGTTTGGGGGACGGAACGTAAAAATGGTGGGGTGAGGGTAGCCCGATGTGTTTTTCAATTATAAACTCGATCTGGCTTTATTTCGATGCTATATTGGTGAAACAGAGTTGGGACGGATATAAAAAAAAAAGAGTAGGTAAATGAAGCGTAGAGGGAGGAATAGTGAACAGGTTTTTATTTTGGGGTGGAGGGAATTTAAAATATAGAAAGAATTGAGGAGGGGTGGCGATTGGGAGATGCTAGTAAAACAGGGAATTATGGTAAGAGTCGGAGGAGAGGGGTAATACGTTTAGGACACAAAACAGTGAACACGATTATTGGAAGTGCATTTCAGCCGATAGCTACCATAAATAAGCCTCACAAGCCCTGACCGAAACCCATTTTCATTAAACGTGTGAGAATATTATTACTACTATCATTATTGCTACTACGTTGTAACCAATCCTGTGGGAAGTGGCATTATAATCTTCATTAACAAATATGCGGGATATAGATAGATAGATAGACCTCCTGATGATGCAAGTATTTGTAAATCTCTGTGTAGGCGAGGCTAAACACAAATTAATTGCTCTGTTTCAGGTTAATAACATCGCTACTATCGTTTGGGACAGTCAACCTCTAACTTATAAACACACATCTTGTGCTAGAGAACGATTTATGAACTTAACCTTTCTTTACCTGGGATTGTACTCAGTACATTTGCTGAGAAATACAATATTTTGTATAGTTTTAAAATGCTAAGCAGTCGAATTGGATTTTGTTTTTAGCTAAACTTGACAGGACAGAATTCACCAATATTGTTCTAATTTAAAGAAATAAAAATATTCCATCTTCAGTACAATAATATATATATAAAATTAAATACGAAATAGCTCGGACGGTAAGTAATACGTGGTAATAAGTAAATAGTTTAAAATTAGGTGAAAATCTAAAAAGGGATGATTAATTTAAAAATAGCTATGATAATGTATCAGTTCATATTTACTAAAATTCCTGTAAATGTTTAAAAAAAATAAAAATTCATTAAATATGTATATATATTTACTAAACATTCTGTAAATATAAATGTTTTCACTAAACATCCTATATAAATATATATATTTGTTTGCTTAAGATCCTGTAAATATATATATATATATATAAATCATGTATATAATAATATGCATATATATATATATATATATATACAGGCTTTTAGTAAATATGAATTGTTATTACTATTTTTAAAGTAATCATCCCTTTTGGATTTTCACCTACCTATTTATATATTTTTTTAAATTATTTACTTTCCGCCACATATTAATTACCGTCCGGGCTACTTTGTATTTAACGGCAATAATTAGGTAAGGATGAGAAGATAAGGAAGGTAGAATTTAAAGGAAGTGCACCCAAATTTGCGTCGAAGGAGGTTGTGAAAGTATTTGGAGGAAAAACTCATCTAAACCTTTTCATCACAGATAAACCAAAATAGACGAGCCCGACGTCTTGATAGGCGTGACCACCAATGCAGGTGGAGTCAGAAATTATAATTTTATTTTGATAAAGGTGTTTCATTAATGTGACGTTCTTAAATAATAATTCATATGTTTGTGCTTTATAAACAAAACAAAAAAAAATCCAGATAACTAAGATCTCATTGGATTTAAAAATAAATGACCCGCCTCGGTGGCGTAGTTGGCTAACGCGCTTGTCGTGTTGAGCTCGACTGCTGAGGACGGGGAGATCGAGGTTCGAATCTCGGTCGGGTGAACTGGGGGCGGTTTTTCCTAAATGGTTTTCCACTCTCCCTCCACGCAAATGCGGGTTCACTTCCTCTAATTCAACCCTCTCAATTCCTAATCCATTAGAGTAATTAGTACTTAAAGCGCAAAACCCGAACGTTTAGTAAGACGCGGTGCTAAATATTATTATTATTATTAAAATAAATGGATACTACGTGCAATACAGTTGAGTAGCGCGCGTTGCATCATCATATGATACAGGGTCGTATTTCTTCAAATAGTTCTTTATCTGTCAAAAATAAATATTGTAATAGTGATATTTAATGTTGGTTGCTTTTTGCAAACCCAACAGACTTTCTATATTGTACTATCACTAAATACAGTACTAAAGATTTTTTTAAATGTTCAAATAAATTATTCAATAAGTAAGTTTGGTGTAATTCTCATAAAATAAAAATAATAAATACATGTGAAAATAGCAAGTCAAATAGATGTGTCGTGCCTAAGTTTCAAATATGATATTTTTATATTTATTAATTCATAAATTGAATCAATTAAAACATTATCTACGGTATTTAGTTGTTAGTTTTTCCTTCCAAAGAGTTAGTAACGTTGCGATAGCTTCTAAGGACCGTTAGTTCTCAGGTCGTGCAATAATAAAACACCATGTTTAGAAAGTTCACGTTAAAAACCCACATTAAATAAATATGTATAGGATTTAGACACCAAACAAAATAGTAAGCCTGTGCGAATCCAATATTTAAAAATGGGAATGTTATTGAATTGAATAATCATCGAATATTTTATATTAAGTAATTAAATTGTTTTGAATAAACAGGAAAAAATAAATTTATATTTTTAATTGAGATCAATTAAAAAATTGAACCACTAAACTGTGTTCAAATAATTATAAAATTTTACGAGGCTCACGTTAGATCCATACTAACCTTTTTCGAAAGTTAAATTGTTCAACTGTTTACTTTTAGATTCGAATTTCAAATTAAATTAAATTTGAAATTTCGAATCCGATAAGAAGCTTTCTAACAAAGATTTGGAATTTAAAATTGAATACGAAACCTGCCAAGATTCTGATTCTAAATTTCAAGTATTCACACAGGCTTAATAAAATATATCTAGTTCACTGACCGGCGTTTTATTCTAGCTCTAACATCTTCAGACCTCGAGTGGACCCTTTATCTATTAATTACAATGTTTATTTGCAACAAAGGTAACAACCATCATTTCACATCGACACAATCAATCGTGTAGGCGTAGTAACCGACAAATAGTGTATCTCACTCCCGGTTTGATCGGATTATAACAAACCCTCCCCCAACCCCTCTTGAACTCCTGTCCCCCTTGCCCATATTGTTTTGGTGGCTTTGTGCCTCCATATAGGGGAACGTGGGGTAGCATGGAGCTACGTGTTTTCTGGCTCAGCGGTCGCTACGTCGGATTGTTACAGCTTTGCGTGGAGGAGGGTACGTAGTCAAGCTCTTATCGGGCAGGGGTGGGACAATTTAGGGATCGGTGGGGTTTGTGTCCCACTTGAGGGGGGTCGTAGCCAGCTGGAACCAACAGAGGGTGCTCTGGTATATGCAAGAGGAGCTGCCTAAGATCAGACGCAAGCTGGCCCGGTGTTACAGTTCTAATAAAATAAAACACTTTAGTCCAAAATATTGTCCAAAAACACCCTTTTATCAGTAGGGCCTTCCTCAGTGGAATGCACCCATATTTGTGGTCACGAGGTCTAAAGCATTGAAATCTAACTCGACCTGAGGCCTAATTGAGGTGGGTATGTGCCGCGTAGGTGTGAGGACAAGCGTGTACACAACACTTTAGTTGGGAAACCTGAAGAAGAAAAAACCCTTGGTAGGCCGGGATGCCGACGGGAGGATGATATGAAAATAGATTTGAAGGATGTTGGGTGTCAGTTTAGGTATTTTTTTAGCACCGTGTCTTGCTACATGTTCGGGTAATCCGCTTATATACTCATCACGCCAATGGGTTATAGATGAGAAATGTTAAATTTAGAGGGAGTGTACCCACATTTGCAGGGAGAGCGAGAGTGGGAAACCATTTAGGAAAGCTACCCCCCAGTATACCCTACCGGGATCGAATCATGATCTCCCCATCATCAGCAGTTTAATATATTGCGAGAATAGCGCCTTAGACCATGGGGCCACCGAAGCGGGTGTTAGGGATTAAATGGAGGTGTCGCAGGTTAGACTTGATTGTCAAGCTTACGTTCTGGCGGCCATGAACTTTCTAGTTCCGGCCAGATAGTTTGTTGGTGGCTATAGCTAGCTCTGAACGTACATGTGTAACACTAACGCCTCTAGCGTCCGGGAACTGATACTAAAATAGTGCAGGTGTCCAAGTTATTGCATAGCACACTACAGCTTTATTCTATACGACATTTTGAATACTCTCGTCCGTTTACTAACAATAATTTACTCCTGATACAGAACTCGATAAGTTTGGCTAACAACGGTTTCCTAAATTTTACCCACTAATTCTAATTCCCTTAATCAACCCTCCCGGGTAGAAAGATGAGACACTCGCCTCGGTGGCCGCATGGTCTAAGGCGCTACTCTCGCAATAGACTAGACTGCCGACGACGGGGAGATCAGGGTTCAATCCCGGTTGAGTGCATTGAGGGTGATTTTTTTCCCTAAATGGTTTTCCACTCTTCCTCCACACAAATGTGAGTGTACTTCCTCTAAATTAAAATTGACTAATCCCTAACACATTAGCGTAATTATCATACAGGTGTATGACACAGACGCGTAGTAAGACGCGGCGCTAAAAAAAATAATAGTCCCAGTATCTCAGAGATACAATATCTATCAGCAACAGCGGAAACTGCAGTTCTTTTCTCACATTCCCATATCGACTACAGCGCTTAGGGGCTGAATGTGTTACTAACATCGCTTTCGTTATGTCCCAGACTTTTTACACGGATAAATATATAGGTATCTTAATTGTTTCCGGCTAACCCGTGTAACTATAGTTCTCGATAGTTCCAAATGGCCCCGGACTCGTTCAACTGGAACTATCGAGACCAGACTTAATATTATAATCAAAGCGGCAGATACATCCCCTCCTCTAGGGATTTAATGATCCGAAATATTATTATTATTAGCACTGCGTCTTACTACCCGTTCGGGTTATACGCACTTACGCTAATGTGTAATGGTAGGGTGATTGTGAGATGAAATGGAGGACCTACAGTTTAACGTGGGATCCGAACCACGGTGGAGGCCTGGCATTCCACACACTCACAAGATGTCTTGTCAGAGGTGAAGGAAGGGTTTGGTAATCAGATAAATGTTTGCCGGGACCGAGGATTGAACCCCGGCCGCCAGCATCGAAGTCTGACACCTTACCCCTAGACCGCCAGGTCACCTTGATCCGAAATAATTACCGGAAAATGTTCATCTCTGATTGCCATTGTTTGTTTACATCCATTACTGTTTCCATCGAGTGACCTAGGTCAGTTTTTATTCAAGTCGTTTTATTTTTCCACTACCGGCTGGCTTGAATATTCTGTCAATCAAACCCGAGACCCTTAGCTCCGAAGACAGACACGGTACCGAATGAGCTAAGGGCTCAACACACTGTATATATACTTTAGGATATGAAAAATGTGAGGAATGCCAGGCCTCCACCGTGGTTCGGATTCCACGTTAAACTGTAGGTCCTCCATTTCATCTCACAATCACCCTAACCCTACCATTACACATTAGCGTAAGTGCGTATAACCTGAACGGGTAGTAAGACACGGTGCTAATAATAATAATAATAATAATAATTTAGGCTATGAAGAGTTTGTTTTGTCTATCATGAGCATTGAAAAATGTCTACCGCACGCAGAGGTGTGACATTTTGTAATTAGTAGCTCTCTGTGCACAAACATGTAGACCTAACAACAGGAATTTTAAATTTTTGATATATTTTTATTTATTAAAATCTGGTCCGGAAAAAATAACTAAAATGAAAAGTTTTTTTCCCTGTCTGTTGGAAGCAAAGGAAAAGTGTTTCCCGGGGTAACCACGCAATTAATTGCTAGGCTATAGGAGCAGCCTCTCCCAACCCAGCCACGACACCTAATTAATAGGTCACATACCCTCACTGTGGAGAAATGATTGGTAAATCTTCGTGTGTACCCCGTGTCTTACCCTGTCTCGCTATTTTAACCACCCCTGTCTGTACACAGGGAGCTTGTAAGTCTCGACCAACTTGTAAACGAGACTATATCTTCGTAGGATCCATGTTCAGTATTACTCCAGATCTCTAGGGTGAAATCTCTGCCAGTCTGAAAGGGGTGAGGGGAGTTTAACCCCGCGTTGGGTTCAATTGAAAAAAAAAAGTGATCACGTTCAAATGTGTGAAAGGGAACCAACCATCCCCCAAATAAACCAAATATGGCCATCTTCCCCCCCCCCCCACACAAAATATTATTTATCAAGTGGTGGATAAGAAGTATGCTTGAACAATGTAACAAACATTAAAATATATGGATATAAGATGTTCTCATTTTATAACTGTCATTACAAGCACGTTTCGAGGAATTATCAGGAGTAGAGATGTAAGAGGAAAATTTAACGGAAACATTTCCGTTTTGAGAAATTTTAAATTGTTTATTTCTAGGGAGAATATTTCAGATTTTTTTTATAACCTGTTCAGGTTGTACGCTTATGTAATAATTACGCTAATGAATTAGGGATGAGTAAGGTTGAATTTATAGGGGGGAGACTGGAAAACCATTTTGAAAGAAAGAAAAACCTCTCACCTACACCCGACCAGGATTCGAATCCCCATCTCCCGGTTATCAGCAGTCTAGGCAATTGAGAATGACGTCTTAGACCATGTGGCAGCCGGAGCAGGTTTAAGCTATTTAAATGGAACAAATTCAATCTAGAAAGCCCAAGTTTAATTCATCCTAAGGACGGTATCATCATAAACATGATCAAAGATTTACATCAAAGCAATGATATTAATTATAGTTCTATTCTCACACTCACGTGTCGACTGTAGCGCTTGGTGGTTGAACGTGTCACTAACGTAGGGTCCGATGTAGACCGCCTATGTTAATACTTCAATATTATTATCGAATCCATTGCGATGCCCTTCTCCCTGGTATTCAATGATCTGAAAAGTTTAAAGAAAAATGTTTGTTGCTAATTGCCATTATTTGTTTGATTTAAGTGTTTGCTAATAAATCTGCCCCTTACCCCAGTTCCTAATACTACAATCGTCTCAAAACATATTAATTGATGACTTTGTGTACAAGGAGTAAAACCCATTATACCAAACCCCGGTAATCTGAAGTTCCGGTTAATTCAAACACAATTTTCGGAAAACAGGTGGAAAAAAACAAGGTTAAATGAAATATATATTCTCACATCTAGATCTTTTTTGAACAAAATAAATTAAATATTTTTCCAGTAGAAACATAAAGTTTAACTTTCTTCCCATGATGATATTAACAGTTGTTGAATATTGTAATTTAATGACAACTTTTTCTCTTAATTTAAAAAGTGTCTCGTCTAATTCCGAGGATCAAATAAGGACACCACGAAGGATCTGTACATCCGTACCCAATGAGCGTTCCAACGCCTGCCCCGCACAATCCCCCTCGTATTCACCTGGAGAGAATAATACACCATTTAAAAACAACACCGCCAAGGTATGACCACAGTCTAATACAAACAGTCGCGAAGTTGGTGGTCTAAAGTGCAACCAAGCACGACGCTAGCGTTCCAAGCGGCCTGTCCATTAATTTGTATAGTTCTCTAGTAAGATTATATTAGTTTAAAACGTTATCTAGCGGAGATATTAAACTTCTTTGATAATATTACCCCCAGGAAACTTTAATTAAATAAACTACAAATCACTAGAATAATAATGAAAAGCATTTTAAAAACAACTTTTGTTAGAGCGCTTTTAATAATAAGTTATGTCTATTAAACCTTCCAATTTTATTCGAAAATATTGATGAATTATAGTGTGTGTAACTTTACAAAATATAATATAGGCCTATAAATTAATTGAAATAATAATAATAGTGGTGCTTTCTGGCCGCTAGGGGCGCTGTCATCGCACCGGTTGAAATATTTGTCTGGAGCTTCACGACTGTATGTATTAGACTGTGAAATAACTATCACGGAATGAGAAACCCCGACCTCCGCAACACCAAAAATCAGACAAGACAAGACCTACGCCTCTGTCTGTTGGTCCTCCGGTGGGGATAATTTAGTTATGTAGAAGCTGCTTCCTTTAGTTGTAAATGTTCTGCTCAAGGCTAGCGGCTAGATGGTTAAACTAAATGTATTTGTTACTAATATAATCGTTCAAAAGTATTTAAAAATAACCACACTCAATTTATATTTTGAATATATGTTTCGAAAGCTTCGAGAGTTACAGAAACAAACTGATTTCAATAATCGCTATTTTACATATTTAATGTAGGCCTACAAAAATTTGTAAATAAAAAAACAAAAACAAAAATTGATGTAATAGAGCTAGTAGCCATAATAAAACTACATTAAATCTACTGAAAATCGAACATTAAAAACTCCCCTTGATTGAAAATAAAAGGGAGAAGAGATTAACATCATTTATTAATATTGGCATTCTTCGTCAGACAATTTACAAACCGCATAAGTCTAAATACAACGGTTGATTGATGTCTGTCTACTTTTTATTCAAAGTTTTTTTTTAATCTCCTATTGATCCCATTGTGCACAACAAGATGTTTAAATATTTAAGCCAGCCAAAGCTATCAATCAAACATGGACCAGTAATCGTATTAATGTTTTTTAATCACTTGATTTCCGTTTTTTCAGGTCGCCGAGCACTAAATTAAAACCATACCATTGAATATTTTAAACTGATCGCTGAGTCAAAAATTACTCCACTCATCCCCCCCTACCCCCGATCCTTCTCAATTTAATTTCTCAGTAATTCAATACAAATGATGTTTTCTACTAAGCCTCAGTGGTGGTCCGAAACGTTAAGCTTCCGATTGATCAATCACATTATGAGAAACGTTGGTTTGAACCCTGTCGGCCTTTTAGGCCAGATTTGATTCTACCTTTGGTGTTAAAAACAGATGAGTTATCGCGTCATCTTTTTTTGTGGGTACCCGCCTCTGTGGCGTAGTTAGCTAACGTGCTAGATTCGTGTTAAGCTAGACTGCTGAGGATTGGGAGATTGAGGTTCGAATCTCGGTCGGGTGAACTGGGGGAGGTTTTTCCCTAAGTGGTTTTCTACTCTCCCTCCACGCAAATGCGGATTCGCTTCCCCTAAATTCAACCTTCACAATTCCTAGCCCCTCAGAGTAATTATTATTCAAACGTATAACCCGAACGGGTAGTAAGACGTGGTGCTAAGAAATAAATAAATAATTTTCTGTAGGTCTTTGACATTAATAGCCCTGTAAAATATTTGGTAAGACAAAATCGTATAACTTTATATACAGAAGGGTAAAAGGACAGGCTGACATACAGACGGATAGAAGGACAGACAGTTATACAGATGAATAGAAGTACATACAGTTATACAGAAGGGTAAAAGGACAGGCTGACATACAGAAGGAATAGAAGGACAGACAGACATGAGGACAGATATAATTTTAAGCCCCAATTTGTTTGTGTTCACATAAAACGTCAAGATCCGCCACTATATCGAAGTTGAAAATCTCCTCAGAACATTACTTTATCCTTTTTATTTTATTATTTAGCACCGCGTCTTACTACCCGTTCGGGTTATACGCTTTTTTTAATCCATAAGAAAGATTAAAAAAAAATATCTAAAATTTGATTTTATATCCGAGTGAGGCAGAGCATATGACCTCTACCTTAAGGGTCCATGTTTCAAACCTTGACACGTCAGCCGAAATAATTATTTGCACTCCGCGTCTTATTACTCATTCATATCTGCTATCTGCATATTTAAACTAATAGGATACGGACGAGGAAATAATTATTTAGAGAAAATGTATCTACATTTGCTTAGAAGGAACTTATGAAACTATATAGAAAATACTCCTCTGTATATCCAGATGGGATATAAGCCCCGACCCTATTCAAAAGCAAACCAGGCAAGACAATATTGACGTCTTAAGCAGTTCACCCTCTAGTTTACCTGCTGATAGCACTTCCCCTATTTAGATGACGAGTATACACACTTACTCTACCATTTGCGCCTGGATAGCATTGAATTGCATTTCAAAATAAGCTTTTCCTTGTTTCCTATTCTAGATATACATTAGCTACCAAGGACTTTTTTTAATCAACCTCCTGGCAGGAAAATTATTACAGGACATTTTCTTGAATAAACCAAACAGTCTGAGTTGTGGACGATTTAAAAAAAAATGTAGGTAGCTTACAAAATAAAACTGCTTCAAGTTTCAAAAAATAATCCTGTGACAATGGAAAATTATGTTTATAATTATTTAACCATTTAAAGGTTTTATGTCAATGCTATATTTTTTAAAACTGAAAAAAAAAAGGTAAATACATCAATATGGAAAATCCTATCTCAACTAACCGTGATATTACAAGTAGGCTACAGTTTTTACTATTTCAAGTGCTTCCAATTATATTTGAATTTTACCCCTTCCTATGAACAATATAGTCACGTAAAAGAGAAAGTACAAAGCTACAGCCCTCGCAAGAAATGTGACCCCAACCAGAAACAGGCCATGACCCTTGGACCATTTGTTCACCATGCAGGGATACAAAACATACAAAAATATTGAAATTACATTTCGGTATAAAACTAGAACTTAAAGATCCCTAATGCTTTGTGTTTTGATAAAAAAAAAACTATGCTTTTTCTTTTCTTCTCTTTTTCGGAAAGAAAAATCCAATATGAATAATTTTATTTGATATTCTAGTACAGTACTTTGTGAAAATAGTTATTCCTTTTTTTTATGTTTTGTATTGATGTGTAATAAAAAGTAATGGCACCATTTGAAGCTGATATTTTTGGCTAATAATTCTTATTCCCGCACTTTTTTGTATGATATGTTATTTTGGAAGCTAATAATATTGTAATTTTCTACGTACAGTCCAATTTTTATAGGAATGTCCCTTATCTGACATCTAAAAAAGTTACTAGATCTACTTTTACGTATTCATACGTCAAGCCATATTATCTGTATCTGTAGTTTTTTATATTATAAATTATTATAGCTACTATTACTATTACTATTACTATAGTTAGAAATTATTATTGTTAATAGCAAAACATTTGTACTGTATTTTATAATTTTACACCGGGTCTTTGTAACTGTTCGAGCTATACCCAAACATTAATTTCACCAATAGAATAATAATGAAGAAGGTAGAATTTTAGAGATAACTAGCTGACCCGGCAAACGTTGTTTTGCCATATAAATAATTTTTAAGTAATTTCTAGTGTAGACAAAAAATAGCTTACT
>CABEEJ010000521.1:9353-19794 GCA_901482245.1 Timema douglasi
ACGGGTTCAAGGTTCATTCTCGAGGCGAGACAAATGGGTCGAGGCGGACTGTGGCAGTGTCGGGCCTATCGAGAACAGTGTAAGGGTGTTGAAGGTGATATTTCAGGGCGTGGTTCGAATGACTGGGTGTCGAAAGGTTGTTCCCGTTTAGCACCTGGCGGGCCGCCCCCAGGTCTAAGTAATTAGAACGGTCTAACACAAGGCTAGAGGAACATGGTTCGATTCTGATCTATGCATACAAATACATTATTTATCCTGTTATCAAATTAATACATATCTAATTATTTATTATTATTTAGCACCGCGTCTTACTACCCGTTAGGTTTATACGCTTTAAGTACTAATTACGCTAATGGATTGGGAATTGGGAAGGTTGAATTACAGGAAGTGAACCCGCATTTTCATGGAGGGAGAGTGGAAAACCATTTAGGAAAAATCACCCCCAGTTCACCCGACCGAGAAAATATCTAAATGTTAGGGTTGTGGTCTAGTGGTCAGAGTTACTGGATACAGATCCAGAGATCCCGGCTTTGATCCCAGGCGTCTCTAAAATTGATCTGTGAAGCAGTGGGTCTAGAACGGGATCAAACCCAGACTCATGAGGCCAAATGAAGAGCTACTTGAATAAATAAATAATTAGCGGCTTTGGCTTAGAAAACTGAAATTAATGGCTGGAGGGCTCGTTGGGTTGACCACATTACACCCTGTATCTGCAAATGTTGGCACTAGCATCGCTAAACGGTGGCGGCCGCTTGGTCGGTAATAGCTTGCTTGTGGGATCATCCCTTGGAGATTTTTAAATGCTGAATGAGTAGTATTAAATTTACTGTATCAAACATAAAAAAATTGTTTAGGATATGATCCCATACTTTATTATTTAACTTTAATTTTAAAGTAGTGAAACTTATATAATTTACCCGCATCGATAGTATTATTATCTAAGGAGTCGCTTCCCCAATATACTGAATTACTAGGAGAGGTGGTAAATGACAGCCAGCGTTCACGATTGCAACATTGGTTGAAAGTCATCAAGCCAACATATTAGGAAATAATAATAATTTGCTTATTATTACTATAATTATTATCAATACACTGTGTCATCAAATAATTCTAATAATATTTCCAGCTAACGTTTAAAATACAGAACCTTCTTATAGCGGTCACTTACCTACACTCCGACCGTAAATACAATCTAGATCTTTTATCACTTATTAATTAGTCAAGTCATCTATAGTATACATATGCTAATTTTGATATATTTTATCAAAACTTGTACAATTACTAACTCTGTGGACAATAGACGTCACTCCCTCCATTCAAAATAAATGGTAAGGTGCACTACAAAGACTTTCTCCCGCTTTTATCTTAAAATAGACATTTACTAAAAACTCATAAGAGTTGTGAAACGAAATAATATGTCTACACATTGTTGTAGAAACATTTCACCAAAAATTATAAATTAAATAATATACACATTTAATTACTTACCCTATGGTATTAGGAACTAGGAACACAAAAACATTGAGCAAAGATAAACATCTTTGTCCACCAAAGAGCATAAGAATCAAATTCATTTTCAAAGACCTAAGAGTTAAATATATATTTTGCTTATAGCTATGAAATTATTGGTTTTATAAAATATATTTCAGATATTTTTTTTGTATCTTTAATAGTACTGCATTTTTACAATGATAAGTTATTTCGTATCTCAAATTGTTGCGGAGAAATGATGAAAATTAGAAAATTTCCCCCATATAAAGTACCCTTAAATTTATTTTCATGGGAAATTTAGTTTCTATCTTGTTCATTATGATAAACAATGTCCAGATATAAAATATTATCAAAATAGTTAGAACAAATTTTGAGAGACTCGCAATTTTCTCTCATTTCCTTACAGTAGTCTACTCTTAATTTTAGGCTAAGATAACTAATTTCAAAAACCCCTCGGAGGGACCTTATGAAAACCCCAGATACCAAGTTTTAGCTCAATCGGTAAAATAGTTTTGGCTCTAGCCCAAGGTACAGACAGACAAACGGCATCGCGGAAACATCTTTTTTGGTTTCAGGGGTTCATGAAACGTCGACATTTATAAAAATCTCGATTTCAAATATTTTCAAAAATTTTCACGACCCCACTACTTTCTTTCCAAGGTGACGAGAGAAAGTAAAAGTGCTAGAGGTACACTATGTTAAGAATTATGTCATGTTCATCATTACTACAAACTTAAGAATTTTCTTTTTGGAATTCAAGTTGAAATATCTTCTATAATTTCTCCTGGGATTTGTAATTGAAATATTTCCTTGGTGATAAAGTTAGAATGAAAAAAAATTAATACTCTGTTTATTAGTATATTATATTAATAAAGAATAACCATTGATCACGCAGTTTAAGACATCAATCGTGCAAAATATGTCCAAATGCCCTCGGTACTAGATTTATTATTATTAACGTTATCATCATCATCATCATCATCATCATCATCATCATCTTCTAATTTAAAATTTAAATCACTTGAGATGAGTTAGTAAACGAAAAACATTTTAGCAAACCCCATAATGAAACGTATAACCAGATTGAAAAAACATGTACAAACTTAGTTCGGCCTAGATTCAAAGAATGTCACTTACTAATGTAGTTAGAATTGGTTCAAACATTTGACAAGATTTTATGGAACAGATATCCGTACATATGAAGTGCCAAATGGTCAAGTTAAAGCAGGTCCTCACTCCTTCAGGTCAATAACGTTAATAAAGTAGTAAGATGCTATCAATTTTCGCTGCAATAAATGTGTTTGTATTTTCTAAATGGCCCTTCTTATGAAAATTAGTTTGTACCTAAATATTCAAATCCCAAGTACGCTGTTCGAGTTGAGTAAGAAATACACTGTATTGTGATATTTGAGTGGAGAGCTAAGAGCTTAAGCTTGTCTTCTAACCAAATGGGAGGTGTTACAATTCTTACATTCTCTAAATGGGCCTTAATAAGGGTCCTAACGAGTTCACATAAGCTAATTGCTGAAGTTATTCAGGAATGGTACACTAGTTGCATATATTATAATCTCACATTATGAAGACCACCACTACTACTACTACTACTATTACTATTACTACTACTACTACTACTACTACTACTAATACTAATACTACTACTAATACTACTAATATTACTAATACTACTAATACTACTAATACTACTAATACTACTAATACTACTAATACTACTAATAATAAAAAATAATATTATATCCTCAGTCACGGCACAGATTTATCTGATTACCAAACCCTTCCTTAACCTCTGACAAGACGTGTATTAATCACAACTTGTGAATGTGGGGAATGCCAGGCACTCCACCGTGGTTCGGATTCCACGTTAAACTGTAGGTCCTCCATTTCATCTTACGATCACACTACCGTTACACATTAGCGTAAGTGCGTAATACTCGAACGGGTACTAAGATGTGGTGATAATAATAAATATTATTATAGAACGCAATCAAATTGACAATCTGAAAATACACACCAGTTTGTGTGCTAAAAATCTACTGGACCTACTCTTACGTATTCCTAAGCGAGCTTATGTTATCCCCAACTGTAACTTTTAAGGATGGTGGAGGGGAGGGACGTAGGGAGTTAGATGTAGGGAACAAGAGCTAAGAGCAGTATTTTTTTTGCAGTTCATATATCGAAACGTTTGTTTTGTTAAACAAAAAAGGATCAAATAATTATCCTGTATAAACGTAGTTTAATTTTCTTCCCATGGTGGTCTCAATAGTTCTTGAATATCTGTCAAGGGTGTCTTGAAATTTAATAACAACAGCTTCTCTTCATTTAAAAAGTGTCTCATCTAATGACAGGTATTACAGAAATGTTGACATCCACATGACAAGAAAATTGAACTCTATATTTATACTGGAGCAATATTTGATTTATTTTGGACAAATAAATGTTATGCTATAAAACTGCAAAAAATACTCCCCCTTTTATAGCGCCCCCTACACTCCCACCTTAAAAAAAATAAATGCATGTACTATTACACCTATTGCTGGCCGCAATAAAATATATCAGTATTTTATAAATATTTATTCATATCCGCCTCTGTGGTCTAGTGGTCAGAGTTCTTAGTTACAGATCCAGAGGTTCCGGGTTAGCTCAAGTACCCATCAGTAGGCCTAAAGATATTTAGCCTAAAGTGTAGGCCAACTGAATATCGAGCCAACTGCCTATTGGAACAGATGACTATCAAGCCAAAATTACTTCCAGGCCAAATAACTTTCAGACCAAATGACTTTAGGACCAACTGCCGCGTTCCTGGTTTGATCCCCGATGCCTTCAAAATTTATTTGTGGAGTAATGGGTCTGGAACGGGGTTAAAATCAGCCTCATGAGGACAAATGAGAAACTACTTTAATAACTAATTAGCAGCCCCGGTTTATAAAAGTGAGATTAATTGCCGGAGGGCTCGTTGTGATGACCACATGACATCATTCTATCCATACATGTTGGTACTATCTTTGCTAACGGTGGCAGCCACTCGGGCCCACTTCATGAAGTTTTTTTTATTCCTACCAAAATACTACATAAAATCCTTTAAAATATGCAATATTAGTATATTTTATAATACATATAAATGCAATAGCATGTTTAATAATGACTGAATAGTAGATAGGTCGAATCTTATAATTTACAAATATAGACTTTGATTATAAATCTTTATTTTATATATAAATCTCTAATATTGGATCAAAATACGAATCTTATACAGCATGGTAAACATAAGAGGTGCCTTTAATTAATATATACGTTATAATATAAAATATAGCTAAATGTTTTTGTTATAATGCATTCATAATTCCATTAATATAAGATGTAAATTAATATTATTAGGTCAGGAATTTAAAATCTACCGAAATGATTACTGAGCTAGGCCACCAACAAACAGTATATGCTATGAGCTCTAAGATAAATTACAATCAATTTTTCGCTCTAATATATCAAATTTAAGATTTTATTAAATTAAATGGTGACCTGGTGGTATAGGGGTAAGGTGTCAGACTTCTATGCTGGCGGCCGGGGTTCAATCCTTGGTCCCGGCAAAGATTTATCTGATTACCAAACCCTTACATCACCTCTGACAAGACATCTTGTGAATGTGAGGAATACCAGGCCTCTACCGTGGTTCGGATTCCACGTTAAACTGTAGGTCCTTCATTTCATCTCACAGTCACCCTACCATTTCACATTAGCGTTAGTGCGTATAACCCGAACGGATAGTAAGACGCGGTGTTAATAATAATAATAATATTAAATTAAAAAATTTTAATATCCTGAAAATGATTTTAGGTATTCGAGTGTCATAATTTCTCATCCCCATTAAAAAAATACATACATAATTTTTATCATTTTAAAATAATCTTAAACAATTATTTGTTACATTTTGGTTTGGATATCAAACTAAGTCTACTCTCTTCGAGTAATTTTATTCCTTTAGTATCCCAAAATGACAGAAACCAACTTTTCTTTTTCCTTTCACGTTTTTCCCAGAAACTATTACCAACATTTTACGTGTTGTAGCCATTTTCGATGTTGAATATTTTATGTCGTTGCATAATTTACTTGATGGTTGTTTCTGTATGGGTGGGTTGGGGATAAGCTAATGGCTACATTGTTTTTGAAACAATATTATGCAGACTTGAGTTGTCTAAGAAGGATAAGCAATGCATACATTTATATTTACATAAAAGCACTTTTTCTAACTTTTTCTATGACGTTCATACAGAAAGAATAAATTTCACACAAATACATGAAAACAAATTTGTATGAAAAATAAAAGTTTTAACTTTTTATTTAAATTTATGGTAGTCATACCAATTATTAATATAAACATCACAATAACTTTAAATTTAATCTTTGATTATAAAAGTTTGCTTGCATGTATTGTATGAGTATACTGAACCGTAAATAACATTATAAATGAAAACAGAATAGTCACTAAGTCTTATTTTGATGTATAAGTGAAAGATAAAATTTAAAGCAGTCTCTACTTCCATTTCGGCCTCATCCTAATCAAAATATAGAAATTAGGAGGGTAGCTTAGAAGAAATACGTGGCATTACAGTTAAAGAAAATTAGAAAACCATTGTAAAGTAAATATGGAAAAAATGATAACAATAGACTCAGTTGGTATTCAAACTCGGTTCCCTTCATTGAAAGAAACCAGTTACTGTGCGAAATTAACACCTTAGGAACAAATAATTGTTTGGTAAATATTTAAAAATCACTGATTTTAACAAACATGATATTTTATAATTATTTTAATATTTTTATTCTTACTTTATGTTTAAGATTAAATCTTTACGGTTTTGCCCGGCTGACATAAATGTGTGACAAAAAAGGCTATTACTAACAAAAAGGATATTAGTTAATTCATAAAAACATTACCTAATCCTTCCATGTTAAACCCTCAAATATGTGCTCCAATTTGTATAACATAACTTAGTTGATGTAGCAGAGTAATGAATACAAAAACGGTTTTTGTATCCATCAATGTTGATATCAACTGATGCACATTTAAATACATATTAATATAATTTAGAGGATTTGTTATTGACAGGGATACATTTCAGATTATTTTACACAATGCCAAAGTGAATATCAAAACAAACCGAGATTTATGTCAGATTCATTAGCCGATTCAACAATAAACATGTTATTGAAATCCAACAGAAATATAATTTTTAGAGCCTTGCCAAATGTTAATTCTCTTTTTTGACGAGTACCTATTTATATTAGCTAATTTACGCTTTAGTCCCTTTTAACATGGTCTGACAAATTTAAGCTTCTGACCACCGATACAAGTATACTTGTTTTAATGTTCAATCTGAGACTATAACTTGATCCTAAAAAGTGGAAATTAAGGAATTTACATCGATTAGTATATTTTTATGTCCAAACTTGTTTACTTCCGAATGGACTAAATTGAATACGTACAAAGAAATGGAGACGATTTGGTCTTGATGAAATCTTTTGTTTTCAGCTGGTTATTATTGATTAGACTGTACCTTACTAAAGGAAGGAGAGGAACGAAGTAGTCCTTCGTGGCAGAATGGTTTGAAAGACCAACTGCAAGCCTAGAAGATCTTGACAATGTCCGACACAGTGAAACAATAGGTTTGAAATTAACCTTAAAAACAAACTGCACTGATTCTAAGTATTTAGGTGTCTGGTTAAATTAGTTTATAAATTATTTATAGATATAAAGGTTTGTTTAGAAAGTTTAAGCTACACTATATACAGTACAATTTTCGTAAGAAGAACCTTATTTGACAGCAAAAAAATAATAATTATAGATTTATTTTCACGACAAGCTGTAGCCTTTGATGACTATTATACTTTTAAAATAATACTAATAGTAAACTAAAATATTATAAGTGATGAGCACAAAAAAAATTAGTATTTTTGCAGCTTTATGCATAAAATGTATATTTACATATTTATAATATAAATAAATAAGTACCTGTCGACAAAGCTTCAAAATAACCATGAATTGAAGGAAACTTATAAAATAAATATGATGGATTTATTTTAACAAAATTTATTACTCAATTACCCTTTATGGGTTAGAATATCCCTCCGAGAGATTTTTAAAATAAAATAATTTTGATTTAAAGCTTTTACTCTTATCCTATATGTTTATTTATATTTGAATAATTTCTAAAGCTTATGATAGACATGGGGAGGTAAGGTTAAGAACCCCTGTTGGGTGCATGTGATGTAGTTTCTCACATGTGATTCCAGTTGTGTTTTCTCTCTCATCTCACCTCGCTAATTTGGAAGCATTTATTCTAAACTACCATCCTAATTGTTAAAACTTGGATTTAACTTGTTAGTAAAATGTGTACCGAATGCCCCAAAAAATAATTATATGCACAAAGCGGAATACCATCAATAATTAGAGGATGAAAACTTGTAAGAATGGCCGCAATGGGTTTTGGATGAATGCTAAAAATAATTGAGTCAGAAGAGTTAGTAAATAATATTGGAATGTAATGGAAAATATTATATTTTGGTCCGTGTGTGAAAATACATATAATTTAATTAATCACAAACTTGGATATACATCTCTTTAATAGAAGTATTGCTAAATTAATATTTATTGATATATTTTTATTAACCAAGATACTTGTTTGAATTAGCCTGTGAAACAGTTTAAACATATTGTTTTCAAGGCACATTTAAGGAGCTTAATTCGTGTGTGTAAACCCATGAATGGTTGTTTGATGTTGGCAATACTGGAAATTAAGAGTGTAGTAAAGCGATATATCTGACAGTGTTCCTAATGTGCTTATGCCTCGTTCCGTGTTTACACAAACATACACTACATAAAAACGAAGGTTTTGCTGATAACGATTTGAAACGTAATTTATAACAGCCATAACGACATATCGTTCATCTTTGCTCTATGGAGAGAACACGGTACAAAATCAATAGCCACGGAATACATATAGGAAAATAGTAGACCCTTTAATCAAGTCGGGGTTATATTATTTCAGGTATTAGAATTAAGACAACCGGGTGCATCCTCTGGTGGAAATTGGTTAAATTCCCCGTGAGGTTAATTTTTTTTACGTGGTGTGAAAGCAATTATTTGGATCAAAGATTTGAAATTAACATGAGTGAGGGCCCAGGTGCTATTAGCCTCCCCTCAATGGTACGTAAACTCCATTCACGGTAGGAGTTACTCTCGGAAAGGTCTTTTTTCCTACCAATATTCTACAATATAATAGATTACTAGTAAGGAAAAAGGTCTTTCAGAAAACGATTCCTACGCTGAACAGACTTTCTGTAACCCTTGAAGAGGTTCATAAGATCTAAGGCCTCAATCTCGCAATATAGTGGGTTGCCGATGAGGTCAGGGTTCAAATACCAGTTGCGTATTCTGAGTGATGTTTTCCTAAACAGTACATTTAATTTAAATAATACCTTTCTCAAAACTACCCTATTAGTGTAAACATGCAGATAAATGGATGGGTGGTAAAAGAAGGGTGAAAAAAAAAATCGTATGTAAAAACTACTATGACGTCACCTTAAGTTAGGAACAATGGAAAATATGTTTTATGCAAATAGTTAAATCTTACGTTTAATTTAAAAAATAGTATTCTAATTAAGAACATATTAACTAAAGACTGGCTTCGATTAAATTCAAGTAACTCTCTATGAAAGTGAAGGCATTTAATAAATGCATTAAATTTTGTGTCACATTGTTTTTATAAATAGTTGTAAAAGCAGTCCAATATCAATTTTCTTACCAAATAGTTGTGCTTACTGATGTAGTTTATATAATAAATAATATACATAATATAATAAAATAAATTAATACATATAACAATAATGATATAAAATAATTAAAGGATATATCATTAACATAAGATAACTGCAAAGGGAATTCCTCAGACCAGGCGTGTCAAACTCGTTTACTCATAAGGGTAATATTACAAATTTAAAACACAGATATGAAGGTAGAGTGTATGTATCTAAAGGCCATGTAAGACGTGGATAGATGTTGTATATGAATGTGTAAAAATGAGAAACATTAAGAGTTTTGAGAATAAAAGAGCGGTGTATTGTTGTTGAAGCGGAGGGGTTAGGCAAGGATAGGGAAGTGTGGATGGATTAAGTATGGAGTTGTATTTTGATTAATATGCACAGTTTCTTGCTTACCCCGGAAGGGAACGCCGTGATTATGTATGTGTGTGTGTATGTGCATGTGTCTGTGCATTTGTGTGTGTACCACATAAAAACGAAATTTTATGCTTTCTTTAGTAAAATTTTTATCAATTTCTTACCTTTTTTTATACATAAAATGAATATTATGTATATATAATAGTGAGACTCACCCTATATTTGATCCCATAAGACTTTGCAGCTTTGATCAATTTATTTTTACAAATTATCCCTCTGTGAAATGTATGGATACTATGAAATTAAATGTGATTAGGTATAAAACAATTCCAAATGGTGTATACGATGTCAGTGGAATCTGGCCTCAGTGTATGTTGGATCATATCTTACTTAAAATCCGTGGGCCACACGGGAATGCGGGCTACAAGTTAGGCACTTCCATCAAGTGAATTCTATTAGATCCTTGTGATACCTCGCTCTTCTTAGGAAAGGACATACATTTTGTAGAATTTAGTTTGGAAAACATTGTGGTCAGCATTGATTAGATTTTACTGGATTATGGGTGTTATTTTATAATTATTGATAGTGTTTATAAAATGTGACAGTTGAAGATCATATGACTTTAAATATGAATACGTGAAAGTAGATCCTGTAATTCTTTTTTTATAACTATAAGTTATGTCAATTTCTAAGGGAATTTGGATATATCTGCACTACTTCAGCCCACAACTTCTATGAAAACTTGTGCCACTCAATCACTACA
>CABEEJ010000521.1:27911-54794 GCA_901482245.1 Timema douglasi
GGGGGGGGGATAAGTGTGTGGCTATAAGTAGTGTGATAGGGTAAGAGGTTGGTGGGTGTTACTTGAATGATTTAAAAGTCCACCGCTAGAGCGCAGCAGTAACGAACGTTCTAATAATCCTCCTTGGTATTACAGGGAAAAAGGAAGCGTAAGAATTTTACTCTTTGTTTAGCTATTTTTTTTTGTTATTTACTCTTCGTACTTCTTCTAAGTAATGTTCCCACCACCTCCCTTTCTCTTGCTTTTGTTTCTTATATTTGTGTTCTTATTTAAAGATTCTTAGAGACTCTTTATTTTCTCAGTGGGTCAAAAAAGAATTATCTAGATAAGTGTTGATTGCCATTAGATGTCCATACTAATGTGTAAGGTAAACCCTAATTTTATAGGAAGCCTATTTTACACCACCAATATCGATAGAAAGTCACTCAAATTTGTAATTTTAAAATATTAATCAACATTTTAATTATCAACTAAAAGTTATCAAAAGCTTACAATAATACTTTATTATTGATTACTATATAACTTCTGTTCACATCATTCATTAAACAGAATAAGAATGTAAATACACTTTCTAATATTTATTTCCGGCATTGTGGCCACAGCTATGTTTTCAAATAATGAACTCCCTATGAAAATCATACTGTAGGGTACATGAATCGTCTAGTAAATAAATTCTGATATAAAGGGAGTTTGACAAATCACTAAATATTTTATCTATTGCGGAAAATAAGCTTCCATTAATTTATTTTAGTTCTGTATAATTCCAGCAAAATGTGTAATAAGATGTCAAGATTTGGCACAAAATATATTTCATAAACGTTTTCATATCCATATTCTGCTAATGGATTTTGTTTCCATTTGGAAATTGATCGATACTTTTACTAAGGTAAATCACATGGTATCGTAGACTTTGGTTAGATTCCTACAAGTACCTTTACGAGCAAATATATAGGAATATGTTTCCCAAATATTAAATTATTTATCACAACAGCTGGTTATTTTGTGTTAAGCGGGTTGTTCTAAATTACATTTATTTTGGCGATTAAACTCTATAAATTCACTTAGCTTTTAATCGTACTGTGTATAGTGTCTACAGACTACGTCAAACATAAAAATAACAAACACAGGTTTTACTGTTACGGGAATCTGAGGATGAATTAAATTATTTTGAATAACTCAAGTTATTTAATCTAAAAAATAAACTAGGCTGAAGTAATATTATGAAACAAATATATTATATTAGAAATAACTAATAATTTACACCCCATATCGGTGAGCACGTGGATTAAATGTCAGGCTCATTAAATCTAGTTTTTCTGGGACGGAAAGGTTGGAGTATTAATCCCGGTTGGTTGTACCGAGTGTGTTTTTATCTAAATGGTTGCGGATAAAACAAAGGGGTGCTTAATAACAAAACCATTCATATATCGTTTCTATTAATGAAGTTAAGAAGTTTTGTGTCTGTCAAGAGCATTGCGCGATATCTCTCGCACGCAGATATCTGAAATCTTAAAACATAGTAGCCTCTGTTTACGAACATGTGCGCTTTTGAAGCCAGAATTTTAAAAAATTTGGAAGAAGCTCTGTGTTGAAGATTTTCCTATCACGCTAACTTGATCAAAACCAATCCTTATCAAATCGTCCTCATTAAACATGTACACCATAAAGTAGGGCGTGGCACTTTGTGTGTGGCTTCTGTGTGAGGTTGGCCAGTTGTATTGTCTGTCTGTCTGTCTGTCTGTCACAAATGGGGGAGGGAGGGCAGGAAGATTGACTCATAACGTGACGTACAATGGAAGCGGGCCTCTCAAACCTAGCGAATCATTCATTCATGCATTGAACGGATACTCTCAAGATATGGTCGAGCTTCACTTCCATGTTTCATTCATCACTAGAAGGACAGAAGGAAGGAAGTGAAGGTGGAGGTTTCTTTGATTGAAAGAATGAATAAAATAAACAACTTGTGCCTGTGAGAAAATAAAGAGTCATTTCTGGGGGGCTGTCAGCTACGTTTGATAATAATTAAGAATTCTTAAGAAGTAAATATGGTACAGTTTATTTTTTAGTCGGAAGGACTTATAGAAAATACATACACATTTATTTTTCAACCAAAATTAATATAATTCTATTAGTGTTGTTTGATAGGTAACAACTATCTAAGGGTAATGTGACCACTGTAGATCGCATGATCTGACGTGGGAATTAAACCAAATTAGATCTGATAATCTTTTAAAGTATCTGATTAGGTTATTTCTTGTAATAAAATCGTATACATTAGATATCTGTTATCATGTATGTTTATCAAATAATATAAAATATATCTATAATATTTTAGAAGCCTATATTTACGGTCTAATTTTGCATATCTTACAATATTGTAACGTAATATTTTAATATATATTCGTATTTTGATCAATTATTTGCGAGCAAAATTGACATTAATACTTTTATCGCCATGTCTAAATACCCTCTCGGTCTTTTTGCTTCTGTACTAATTACGCTAATGGGTTAAAAATGATGAAGGTTGAATTTAGAGGAATTTTACTGGAGTTTGTTCGGAGGGAGGTTGAAAAACCATTTAACAATGAACACCCTCAGTACACCCAACCAGGATTCGAACCATGATATCCCCATCATCAGCAGTTCAGACTATTGCTAGAGTAATGATTTAGACCATTATACCAAAGAAGTGGGTAAAGCATTAATAGATTTTCTGTTTCTCTTGCACATATTTAAAGCATAGCAAAGCATTTTCACATGTCCGTAATTTGATATAAAACTCAATAGATTTTGTTTCGCCAGTGGAAATGAATTAAAATCAAATAAGAGTATCATATTAATTATGCCAAAACACACCCTTAACTATTATTGAAAAACAGGACTTGTATTTCCTTAAAAGGGAACCAACTTGAATACAGTACTTAAATATTAAATGTGAACCTAGAACAGCGGAACTGTTAGCATGTGGACAGCGAATAGCCCTATGCGGGGTCCACAAACCAAATCTAGATATTTAAATCTCCCATCTCATTAGCTGAGTGTTGAATTTATGCTAATTATAACTACACAGACTCCTTCAGACAAGTCAATTTTAAATAATGATTCAATATTTAATTATGATTTATTTTGTTAGTACGAAATGGTGCACATAGGTATTTAATTTCATCTAGTGTCAAGGTTGGGGAGGGTTAGATTTGGGGGCTGAGGAGAGCTATTTTTAGCTTCAGGGGGTCTGCGATCTGTAAAAGGTTGTGAATAACTGGCCTAGTTAATATAGTATCTATCTTAATGAACTGACAAGATTAACATTCCTCTTCTAGTGAAATAGCAACCCATCCTACGACAGTGATCAGCTTCATACCAATGGGAATACGAACAAAGGCATTGGTATAGTTTTAACTAATTTACCAGGAACTTGGAGGTTAGAGTTCCTTTCCGGGGTAGGTTTACTGAGGTGCTTGTTTTTCCTACACGAAAATTATGTTACTCTTCACTAAATTCTACCTTACTCATCTTTTTTCTCTTAGAATAATTACTCGTATGTAACCCAAACGGATAGTGAAACCTGGAGGATAAGGGTCAAAAAAACATTTAAAAAAATAGAATGAATATATTGCATAATCTAGGACAGTGAAAAATTACTTTTTCTCGTATAGAACGACAAAATAAACGGGAAACGTAAGCTATTGACTGGTGGCGGTCTTGAAATAGACAGAAATGAGTCTCTTTTTCTTCGTTTGGAATATAAGTTTTGGGAATAATATAACTCACGCCCTTCATGGACAAGTGAGGATATCTCCTATAGTGTTTTCTTGGATTTGAAATCGATATTTTACCTTAGTGATCAGATAGACAAATACCAAATTAATACTATACTAAATAGTACATTATTTAAATAATAATAACCACCGTTCACGTGACTAAAGACGCCATTCTCACAATTGATGTTAACATAAAAAAACGCTCATATACTCGTTTGATTGAGAACTGTAAATCAAATAATTTGATTTGAACTAATAAAGAAATAACCCTTTGAGTGGTCACCAAATTGAAACGGATAATCAGGTTAAAGAACTATCTACATACATTTCTCGACCTGGGTTCAGAGAATGTCCTTGCCAAACTTTTATTTTAAAGTAACAAAGATCAGCACAGACATATTAAAAAAGAATCTTATCTTTAATCCCCAAAATTATTATTTTCATTAAACTATTCTCTGTATATATTTAATTATTACAACGACGAGTGTATTGTCCACGGGCGCCAATTTATTGACGGCCCTTTAGTAGCTTATTTTCCATGTTGATGCTTAAATACTTGGAACTAATATTGGCAACCGCTCGTTTTGCAATGATATATCCAATAGCAAAGGTAGACGTGTATTTACCATCGCAACCTTTTTGCTATGCAACACGTCTTATTACCCATCTGGGTTGACTGGGTATTTAAATTTAAGCAATAAGCATCAAGAAGATTGAAATTCTTGAAAATGCATACTCTTTTGCAATTAATAATAGTATTTATTAAGACTGATTTTAAGAAAAAATATCCACTGTCTATTTTTCTATTGCAAGAGTAAATCCCTAGATAATGCGAAAACCCTTGCCATAAATACTAACCTATACGTTCACAATACACTATAAAGACTTATGTTTAAGGAATAAAATGTTTATTAAGTCGATATATTATAACTTGTTCATAAGTGTGGTATCTGACTGGTCACAAAGCTAATAGATCTACTTTTATTTAATAATACGTGAAATAAAACTAGCTAAATCTAATGACATATATTTTCAATTAAAAGCAAATCATTTCATATAGCATATTATATAATTTCAATGCTAACTCATTTCATTTATAAGTCTAGCTTCCAACATCAAATCCCTAACCATAATTTTCCATTTAAATGAATATGTAGCTAAGACGTTATCAGTGTATTGTTACTATTTAACAATTTTAGTTTAAACATATTAGTCTACAATCCGCAAAATTGTAAGCCAATATTTATTAAACAAATAGCATTTTCTAAGAAACCTAGTTAAGTAGGCAATAAGCAAATATTTTGTATGAGTGGCACCATAATTTATACAGAAAAAAAAAGTTACCAATGCTAAAACTGCTTTTTGGATGTTTTGGTGAAACTAAATTGATATAATTTGTGAAACGTTATCTATTTTGAACAATCTACCATATCAATTACACCGAAACACGAGTTTCTATCAAATATCCAAGTTTTTGTTGGGATCAATTAAATGATAAATTAGTTACCTCAACTTGTTGACAGGAAACAGCAGTTTAGTTGCGTGTTGCGACTCACATAAAATACCTTGGAATATTACAACCCCCCCTCTACACCTGTCACTAGACGCTTTCTCCTCACCTTCTTGGTAAATTAACCCTCCCCTTTACCGACGCCCCCTTTTCTAGAAAACTTCTAATTTCTCTTTACTTTAAAAACCTTCCGAAACTATTTTAGTCTAAAGGAGAGAAGTGTTTCCTTTAACTTTTCTTTCTAAAGTGTTGTACTTCAGCTGAATTGGAGGTAGTGTGTAGCTCGAAGAAAAAGTATTTTGGTCACCAAGTTTAATTGGGTTATACCTCCTGAAAACGTTATGGTGGCATAAACTGGGTGGAAAAATCATCTATGTTAGAATGGTTTATACCGAGAATCTTATGAAGGAAGATATGCTTCCTTATATAAATATTTCATTGACTAAACTAAACTAAGAAACATATTGGTCTCCTGTATAAATTTGGAGCGGGGATTTTTTTTGTGCAACATATGATCTATATTTTGTAATTAACATCCGAGTTCTTCGAATAAAGTATCTCCAATAATTATTGATGACGCCAGCATAGTAAACCAAAAAGCTCTCTTGAAGGAAGGAGAGATGGATATGAGTGGAATTAGTAGTAATACTATTAATAAAAGGAGCATATTCTCAATAAAAAAGGTCACAAATATTCCTAAGACGTACTTAAACATATTATATGTGAAATATTTCTTCAGATTACTGCAATCACCATCCAATACCTATTATTATCACTTGCCCTAAAATATTCTGAACTGAATTTATCTCCTTCGCTCTTTCTTTAGTAATAAATGCTCCTTTTTTCTATATCTCCTTTATTTACTCTCTTTTCATTACTGCGCTAGATCATATCTCCTTTTAACCCTAGTTATCTACTACCTGCTGTATAAACCCATCTCCTTATTACACTCTATCTCTTTTATTTCTCATATTTATTCATACCGTTTATCTTCTTTCTTACCTCTACACAATTTTTTACTATCATCTTTTTTACACCCTCTACCTCTTATTTTCTACCCTTCAGCTCCTCTTTTTCTCCCTACAAATAATATCTTATATAATCTACTAATCTACCTATTCTGTCTCCTCTGTGATATATAAGATATCAATCTTTTTGATATATTCTCTTTTCCCCACTGCTTTATTTTTTATCTTCTTTATACCCTCTTATCTTCTACCTAATCCCTAATTTATTTATTTATTATTTTCTATTAATCCCTTTGGCTCATTTCTGATCTTTACAGCCAGTATAAATTTGTTTCCATCTTTTTTATTCCTTTCTCTATGTATCACTTATATAATCTCTTCTTTCCCCTTCCTAATAGCTCTATTCCAAGCCAGTTGTTTGGGACTTAGAACACTCCTAATAGACTATCGAAGTCTAAAGTAAGTTTTTAAAACAGTGCGGAAGGTGTCTAGTGTCTGAAAGGCTGACACGAAATCCGAAATGCGGTTAGGACCGGTAAGTAGTTGCGGGGATAGTGGTGGTGATGATACTGGAATTATCCTTCTCTTGTACTTCAAGACTGCCTGAAACTTTAACTGGTCGCTGGCACGTAGAGTGGTGGTACGGTCACAGCCACAAAAAAAATAGCCGGATCTTAGGTTCCACTGTGAGCTGGCCACATACAGTGATTATAGCGTGTAATCAATGAAACACTCACACGCGAACACTAACTTGGCAACACTGTGCGAACAAATCAGTCTGAAAGAATAGGCAACACTGTTAGAAAAAAAAAATTATATATGTAGGCTACTTAAATATTATGATTCCAGTAATAGTTGACAACAAGTTGAACTATTTAAAATTGGAATTAAAAGGGCGAATATGATAAACATAGTTAATTTTTATGGTGACACATCAAAATTTAACCTGCAAAAAAAGTGGGAAATTACATTTTGATCTTACGAAACGTGCAAGACTTACGACTGAGCATAAACACTTAACATCATGTCATATAATATTTTGAACTTAATAATTAATGAAAATTCTTTGACTATGAAATTAATATAAAAGAATAATTATTTATTAATAATATTTGATTGAAATACTATTTAAAAACCTAATGGTCAACAACCAAAATGATCTAGGCCCATTAAAAAAGTTTTTATAGAAGAAGTTAAAAAATATATTACTTTTTTGGCATACCCATTCAAGCTATGTTTATTCTGGTAAAATTTTCACAAAAAATAATTTACTCAAAACCTAATTTGAACAATTATACCTTTATAATTAAATTGTATTTGATAATTATATTATAACCTACATACTAGAATTTGAATTAAGGATCTATACAAGTGAATATGTTTTTAGAGAACCACACAACATACTCACCCGTATACATGTTTTTTAAACAAAAAACTAATTTAAACATTAATTCAAATTGTTTGCATCATTACAGTTGGGTTTACGAGTGCTGAAGTGGTAAAAGTGCACTTAGGAATATTACGGCAACATGTGTGGTTCACATCTTGTCTCTGCAGGAAAATATCTTCCGCCTCTTTTTTACAGCTCGACCATCTGGGTACTCTTGTAAACTTGCCTTCAATATCTACCACACTCCCTCCAAAAGTATTATTTGTTCTAAGTATATTATCCAGTTTCCTTTCTGCGGTTTTCACAGGACATCGTTTTAAAAGTAGCCCAAAACTTTTTGAATCATACACTAATTTAGTTTTAAAATATTGTTACTACAGTAAATCTAAACAATACATTCTTATCTAATTAGGAATGCATATTCAAAACAATAATTTATGTGATTTAGAATATCTGATCTGAATATTTATTCTTAGATAAAAATTTATATATTATTTCTCTCATTGCATACATGTGTTTTTATAAATCTACAAAAAGTCAAATACAAATAAAACAACTAAGTATATAGTTCATAAAAAAAGGCTAATTCATATTATAAATAAAATCACGTGTTGTTTCTTACTGTAGGTTATATATACATATGCCTACATAATGTGATTTTTTTTAAAATGGGGTTTTATAGAAGTGAAATGTATGATATGTATGAAATTACATCAATAAAATAAGCTATATACAATATATAAATAAAACGTATTTATAATTACTAGGTGTTCTGTCTTACGACAGGTCCATTCCTTTTGTCACTAAAACTTGGACCTCCAATGCACCCTGTCCTCTGCCTCCTCCTTCAGCTCCCAGAATTTTCTTCTTTCCTTCTAATATTTGAACCCTATTTCTTCCTAAGCTCCTCTTTCCCTCAACCTTTCCTTCAATGACGTCGTCCAGAAGACAGTTCCTCCTAAGTATGTGTCCGACACAGTTTGCTCTGTGCCAAAGAACCACATCCAAAATGATTCCTATTCTCACCCACTCGTCTTAGGGTTCTTCATTTGTCACCCTCTCTGTCCGCCTGATCTTCTCAAGTTTTTTGCAGCACCAAAGTTTAAAGCTCCTCAAGTATTTATGTGCTATCTTCTTCCTAAGTGTCCAAATATATATATATATATATATATAAACATATATGTTTAAGTAGGTCTATCTATCCATCTATCTATCTATCTAAATATATATTATATAATATGTATATAATACATAATATATATAATATAATATGTATATAATATATATTATAAATGCACGCGTTTGGTTAAAAAAATTTAGACTACTTCTAAAGAATCGTATTTATAATATATATAATACAAATATTATATATAATATATATATGATGCTTTAAAGTAGTCTAATTGTTTTTTAAACCAAACACGTGCACTTTTTAAGAACACATTTTATTAGTATTATTTCTAGTTTTATTTTGACTCAACTCTAGTAATTAAATATTTTAAGTAATCATAATTTTAACAATACGGTTATCCTCTACAAAATTTGAAATGAAACAATGGGTGACTAACAAAATTTTTTTTAAAAAAAGGGTCATTAAACAGTCACTAAAATAATTGAAATAAAATAAATTTTAGCTAAAATTTGTGTTACTTCATTTGACATGTATTTGTGTGACTAAATATACCGTGGATATTTTCAGAAACTATTCGTTGCATTAAGCCATTAGAGTCTCTTTATCAGATATTTACGTAAGCAAAACGCATCTCGCGTGCAGTGTACAAGCAAACATTAACCTCACTCCACCTTATGCAATTTTTCTTCTTATGAAATTCTAGTACTGAAATATGGCGATCATAAAAATATAACACAGTTTTCAGGAAATAAATTTTTTTTGGATTAAGGGTGTTGGGGAAGGGGTCGAGGGTGTTGGAGGCGTTATATGTGGACGAATATAAAACGGATTACAGGGTTACGGGATTATATTGCGACGTTTATTCGTTTTATTTTTTTCCCCTTGGAAAGTGTTTTTTTTCCCTTTTCCAACGTGGCATTGGCATTCCTAGCCATTTTATACCACACTCGTTAAAATTTTATAGTGAAATTCACATAAATGTGTAAAAATTCCTATTAAAAATGCACTCCCATGATGAGTTTGGGGAGTAAAAAGAATAGTTTGGGGCTAATAGATATTTGTTTGAAGCGCAAACAGAAAATTAGAGTATAAATATTTTCAATTTAATGGAGGGCTAGTGTCTTATCACAATGCATAGTAAATAAATAAAAAATTCGTAACACATTTATCTCACACGAATACAATGTAGCTTATTAGGTTATACTAAGGCAATATTTCTAACTTTTTTTTTAGGAGGGAGAGGTCAGGGTAGCTTTCAAATTCATTGAGTGCATTTTAATATTTACCTATCAAAATTGGTTTATATATTTCTAATAAAGACTACTTAAAATATTAAGTTGTCAGTTCTTCAAGTAGGATCTTCGAATTTGTATGTATATTTATTATTTTGCAAACAAAATTTGTTGGAAACTGCTTCTTTTTAAACAGAAATTCTAATAATCTATACATTTTATGTAAAAACATAATTTTGTTTAAAACATATTTTCACAATTGAATAATAATATATATTAAAATATATCACATAAATTATAAACAATTTCAAAGGCTAAACATATTAAGGTAAGCCGGTTTTTATTATATCTGTTAATATGCATATAGCAATAACCATTAAGAAGCGTGTGACCTTAAAATTGATGTCTACGGTGTGTTTTTACATTTCTTGATTTATTTATTCCTATAATAATCCAATCCTCAGTCAACAGTCAATACCATCATAAACTATCTGTTCTGCCAATAACCAGGCCGAATATGACATCACTATAGCCATTGGGAACAGTTATCATATGGAACGTAATCTCCTATCAGAAATGGCAAATATGGCGCTGACAGTTCTCATGCTATAAATTCCTTTGAAGTACCCCCCAACCCCTAACCCCTCCTTTTTTTTTAGTGGAAAGGCCGGGCGTTCCCAAATGGTTAATTTTTAGTGTTGCTACTCCGCTTTAAAACAGCCAATTACACTACCCGTTGTAAATAGTCATTGAACTTTTTAATTTTTATTCCAGGGATTTACGACCTTCAATTCCCCCCTCTACTCTATCTTCCACTGATAAAAGGGAATGAACTGTGCGATTTCGTAGTTTTTATTTCCTGTAATAGTTATTTTCGAATATTTTTCTCTCTTCTGTTATTTTTATGGTGAAATAGGACTGTTTGATAAGGATGATGATATTTCTATTGATGATTGTAACATATATCTGAACGATATCCATGTTAGTTATTTTTTAATGTAAGGTATTCTAGATTCAACTTAAAACAACATTTATGAATTCATGCAAGTACTATGAGAATTTAAATATTAATGGCAGTCCTACAGTTAAAAAAAAAGGTGATTGACATGCAAACATTTCTCTAGAAAAATTAGTATTACATTTTAAAATGTGAAATCGGCTAGCAGACAATTTATATTATTGTGTTTTGACTTCAAGTAGTAAATATATAACAGATAAAAATATAGTGAATCGAGTTTAGTAAAACAGAACCTTTTGAAAAAATAAAACAACAAATTTTTAAAATTTTAAATTGGTAACAATATTTTTATGATATATAAATATATATATATATATATATATATACAAAGAGTATATTTTTTAAAGAAAAATTTACTAACCATTGTTATAATAACAATTTTTTATTCTCACTTCCCATCGTTTCGCGGGCTTTGGAAACTATGAAAAGTTATTTTAGTTTCACCGAAATAATAGTTAATTTTTTTTAAATGGTACACGAAACTTTCCAAATATGCAAGCTATCCACTAATGGTAGCAAGCACAATTTATAAAATAATTTTGTTTGATACAAATATGAAGAATCTTAATAAAACTATCTATGTGCTAAGTCTGTCGATAGAGAAAAAAAAATACAATTATATTTAAACATTTCTTAAATACATTATATGATGAACGTATAGTGATTTCATCTAATAACTTTGATAGAGGAGACTAATTGAATAAAAAACGCAATAGTAATCTACGAATAAACCACTAATGATAGCCGTTTATTTAGGTACTGTGTATACCTAGTTTGTATGTATGTGTTGAGATTCATTGTTATAACGGTCTACAAATATAATTGATGTTTACTAAATATATTTATAAATAAATGATACCACACAATCGCACAAACTTACTCATAATGTGTATTATAGCTTCGAACGTAATTTTCAAATATAGGTTTTAAATTATCTACAGTCAAGCTTGATTCACACGCTCACCGAAAAGAGAAAGCAGAATCTGCTTCAGCAATTCACACACTTCAAGTTGACCCATGATGCATTGCAACGCTTTAAGATAGCTTATTATCAACATATTTTATTTTAGAGTGGATAAACATGTATTTTAGATCATTGTCCCATTGGTTGTTTACAAATTATGATGATGTGTCGTGACACAATCCAATACATCGATAAACACGCTTTCCATCAACAAGTTATTTCAAATCTCCTCACCAAGATCAACAAATCTGTCTGATAGCTTCTGGCTGTAGCGCGCATGCGTTGACAAATGCGCATGCGCACTGATTTGAGATGTTTGGTTCTGAGATTTGATTGGTTCTCCTGTGCCAAACATCTCGGCCAGAGCGGAAAAAGTAGAGACGAGTTGAACTTTTAGCAGAACGGCTCGCGCTGATTAGGGGGGAATCTTGTGATTGGCTTAGAGCACGTCACGTTACCACGTTTCTGTTCTGCATTAGTTTTTCGGCGAACGTGTGAATCCACAGTTATGGTGTTTTAATAAAACAATCTTATCATATTTTTGATCACAATAAACACTCTCTCTATATAAATTTTAAACCAAATTGTTAGAATATATTTAGCACGATTCAAAATGTCAAAATTAATTATTTGTAAACTTTCTTAAAATTGTTAATTTGTAAAAATAAAAATTATCAATTTATCCCTGATTAACTTATTTTAGATAAATAAAGATACATTATTAATGATAATACAAAATAATTGCTTGATACGAATTTTGAACCCAAATCGTTGACGCTATTTTCTAAGAAATCTAATTTTACAAAAATCATTCATTTGTTTGTGTAAGTTTGTCTAGAAAAACAAATCTATACAAATATTTATAACGCGAAAAACTTAACAGATACTAATTTTGAACCAATTCACTAAAGCTATTTTTTTAATATATTCACATTAAAAGAGTCATAATTAAAATACCCACAACTGAATTTGCTCCCCTAAACAACCACACAGCTTTAATTGTCATGTTCATTTCAAACACTCTACAGATATATATTTTAAGCAAAATAATTTGAGACCTTTTCAAAATAGTTTGAATTTAAAAAAAATACTTTTCACTTAACAGCCCTTTATCGAATTTTTACCCTAAACCAAGTAATTAGGGTTATTTCTAATGTCAAACAGTCCCACGATACCCATTTGTAACCAAATCGTTAGAGCCGTTAGTGAAATAGTTCCAAGTTTATGAAAAATTAATTTACCCATAAAGGAGATGCTATCCCCAAAACAAGTATATGATGTTTTGTTTGTCATACCACAGAATTTAAAAATACACATTTTAAATAAACTCTTTAGACATTTTAGAAAATTTTTCAAATATTTCTCGTCAGAAAGATATATTTGATCGATTTTTTTTGCCCAAAAACTAATGATACAGTGCTATTGGGCATTTTAAACATATCTTAGATATGAATTTCAATCAATATCGTTACAACCATTTAAAAAAAAAATTGAGTTTAGAAAAATAACTAATTAGTAAGCTACCTTTAATTTGAGGGCTAAGGTCAAAATTTAAAAAAAAAACTTATCCCAAGATATAGCCCTATAATATCGAAATATCATGTTTCAACAAGATCCATCCAACTGTTTTGGATCAGTGGCAAAGGACAGACAGAGATACATATGTATGGGGGAAGACAGAATTGTAAAATCCACTTTGTTTTTTGAATCGTGTTCAAATAAAAGTATCGTCATAGTCTTGAGATTGATTTTTTTACGATCACATTAGTTTCTATTGGTGTGAGAAAGTAAATAATGGTAATAGGTATGTAGTAGGTGCTTTAAGAGAAAATATGATAAAACGCATACTTTATTTAAGGGAAACATTATAACAAATATGTTGTCATTAAAGCTCCCTTTAATGAATTTTCCTTCAAAAAACGAGTATACACTGCTATTTATCGTACAAAGCACTCTTCAGATACTCATTTTGATCAAGATGATTCAAAATAAGATAATTGAAACCATAATTTTGTTTCCAGAAACACTTAAAATCTCTTCTACAGAATTGGATTTTTCAAATATAGCAAATTAGCCTTAATTTATGATTTTTTTAAAAAAGCCCTAGCAGTTGCTAATCAGTAATCACATAGACAATAATTGCCAATTATGAAGAAAATAAAGCAAATCATGTTGGTATTAGCGAAATTCAAATAGTGGTATGTGGAAATAATTAAATTTTAGTTTTACAATTATTTACTATGGCGTATAATTATGAAGAGCTAATATTATTATAATATCTATGATAGATAATTGTATTACCAGCTCTAAGATAAGTCAGGTCATATGTTAGATACTACGTTTTAGCTTTGACTAACTCTGACCTCTAAACCTTATAATTTTATCGAAAAGTGATATGAAAAAACCTTTTAAATAAAATCTATTTTAAAACTCAAATATAAGTCATGTTGAAATATATTGTAGCATTCTGATACTTACAGGAATAACCTTGAAATATGTACTACGTATTCTGTCTTTAGTCATGAGAGAAAGCCGATTCTGGAATGAAGGGAAAAAAAACCCACTTTTCTTCAAGTTGACATTTTTTTCTTTTATTTAATCTGTTTTTATTGTTCTGGCGAATGTATTCTCCATCTCCCCCGAATGGAAAATACGTGAGCGAGCAACACTTTTACAGACTAGTAAGAGTGTATCTCGCCACAATGCTTCTATCGTTACTAGTGATATGAGCCAAAACCTACCCCCTTCCTTCTGCAACCCCTCGCCAAAATAACATGTCTTCTGTCACGTGTTTGAAAGTTACTTGCTTGTTACATTTAGGACCATGGACAAGTTTTCTTGACGATTCTCTCTTTTTTTTTTTTATATCTCTTCTTACATTTTTAACGCTCTCGTCTAGCTTTGGTAAAGTACCTGCTAGCATCTTGGAATAATATATATGTTTCAAGGGTAGAACAAAAAAAAAAAATTACAAATAAATGATATATTAAATGATCGACAATTTGTATTCGATTGTGAAAATTGAGTGTTGTATCACGCCACATTAACACTTATAGTGAAGCCTCACGTATCCAGCCTAACTGGGACCACGTGTTAGCCGGAATAACTAAAATTAGGATAGTCCGAAAACTATAGGAAAAATGCATTAAAACGATATATATAGTTCTACAAGTCATAAACTATTTGTGCAATAACAAATCATAAAATGCTTCAAACATGTTTGTATCACTATTGAATCATAAATTAATGATTAGGTTATTGTTGTGCCAATTTTGAATGGTGTTTAGTTTACGAGTGGCGCAGTCTTTAATAATACATCATTTATTCATCCCATAAAAATTTATTACAAAATAATTAATCAATGTGAAATTTCAGCCCTAATAAACCGGAAATACCACTGAATGATGGACAGATGTGTGAAGTTACGCTGTACAGAAATTTTTGGTGCAGAAATTACATCGAAATCTTAAAAATAAATAAAAAAAGATCTTTAGTTAGTAATTTAAAATATTAATTTGAGAATTGTTGTAAAAATTCTAACCATTACAGTTTAGTCTCCCGAAACACTCAGCTAAGGGAACGGACATTAAGTTGAAAGCATTAATACAGTGTCTAGTCATAAATGTTAGCAATATAGCACGTTGTGTTATTTTATTTTGTCTTAAAATATAAAAAATTTAATTTCAAAATAGTATGCATTTTGTTGGGATCACATCTTGTTTGTTAAACATACAATGAATAAAACAATTAAATATATTATGTGAGGAATAATAAGTTTCAAAAAATGTCTCGTATAGTTTCTTAATTACTGGGTGAGGTCATTTGTATTTTTGGAAAATAACTAAAATTTATTTATAAGAGAGATAGTTTTAAAAGTGTTAATTTTTTTTAGCACCGCAGCTTACTACCAGTTCAGTTTATAAACTTAAGTACTAATTATGCTAATGGATTAGGAATTGGGAAGATTGAATTTTATAGGAAGTGAACCTGCATTTGCATGGAGGGAAAGTGGAAAACCATTTAGTTAAACCACCACCAATACACCCAATTGATATTCTAACTTCAATCCCCTCGTCTTTGGCAGTTTAGCTAAACACGAGTCTAGCGCGTTAGCCAACTGCGCCACCGAGGCGGGTAAGTGTTAATTGAATAATGAGATACGATGGGTGTGAAATTACCCTCAAGGGAGGCCAAGAACGATCAGAGAGGAGAAGATAACGAATATGGGGGAAAGAGGAGTATAGTGGTGGAACGAGAGAGGAAGACTGAGTCATTTTACTAAACTGACCCGGTTACAGGCCATACACAGTTGATGATTATGATGATGAGCTACGAAATCAAAGGCTAGCTAGAACTCTGTTATTCTTGCTAGGTGAATACATTTGAAATAGGTCATAACGTTTAAATTAATACAGACTTTGCGAGGGGCTAGTAGATAATCACCTGCAACGATGATCACGTTGTTTTAGGTCATCAGACTCGCTATAGGTTGGATTGCCGGTGGTTATCACGCCAGGGTTTCCAGTTGTTATTCATACCTGTGGTTTTTACATGCTTTTTCCCTACTAATGCAGGTGCGATTCCTCTAAAAAATCCTCCTCATCGCTAGCCCCTTAAGACATTAATATATAACGTGTTTAATGAAAAAGTTCTCATTTAGAATGTGAGGGTGTGCCAACTGGACTAATACGACAAGCTGGACACACATCTTGGATAGTGTGTTCGACCCAAATTAAAGGTCAGGGTTGATTAAGTATCAACGTTAAGGTGGAGATGTAGGAGACGCCAGAAAAAGTACATGTTTTTGTTGTTTTTATATAAAAAATTTGTTTGGTCAAAATAAATGCAATATTGCTTCAGTACAAACAAAGTTTAATTTTCTTCACATGGTGACCTCAACAGTTCTTGACTATCTGTCAAGGGTATCCTGGAATTTAATGACAACTTTTTCTATTAATTTAAAAACTTTCTCATCTAATGCCACTATACTCATGACATGTATTCAACATTCATTAGTATCACTGCACGAAGAAAATTGAACTCTATGTTTCTACTGAAACAAAATTGTATTTATTTTGACCAAAACATTTTTTTTACCATAAATACTGCAAAATCATTGGCTTCTCATAGCGTTCTATACCTACCCTCATTAATTAAACTACTATAAATTGTGGAAAAAATATATTGCAAAGAGTGTTAGCATTTTTAATACTTAAATTGTCATTCAAAATATTGCACATTTTAAATGTCAATCTATGCATTTAGATAGTAATTTCCGCCGTCTCAGCCAGACAACTTTTAAATATTTAAAAATAAAAATCTTAAACACCGAGGGTGTTCCAACAAATTTCAAATTTTAAAAACATTCGAGGGGGAAGCTGCCATTTCAGAAAACCCTAAAATATTTCGACGAGCAAGAGCTCAAGCTCTACTCAAATAATTTAAAATGTCTCTTAACAAAAACAATATATATATATATATAATTTACTTCATGTATAACCATGTACAAGTTTACAATTTTTCATTAATGAAGCCATGATCTATTTTATGATTTTTGGCAGTCTTTGAAAGTATGGACGCTATTAAGACATGGTCTCCAATGTTGAACATAAAAAGTCTTTAAATCTAGTTATTCACTCAATAAAACTCACAAAATGTCTGAATATGTGCTGGACTTTACTACAAAACCTGTGACTTGGAGAAGCAAAAAGGTTTACTAAGGTGACTTTTCACCTATATAACTCGTTGCTAAATTAAATAGATAAACAAATTGAAATAAACGGAATAAATAAATGTGTTTTGATTGCCACTTTTATCACTAGTTGCTTTAGTTTAAGGGTAAACAATTGTTAAGAAAGGTTATATAAGAGGAATCGCACCACCATTCGTAAATAAATAAAACGTGATATAAGCTTAAGGTAGAGAATACGACCTAAGTGCATCCGTCCGGAATTGAACCACGTCTTCAAGAGACCGGTGTGGGCTTGTTCCCACGCTCGTGCTATCGGTGACTGTCCAAGTTTCCCCATGAATGGGAGGAAGCTGTCAGTCAGTCAGGTTCAGGTGCAAGGGGCCCACCGGCTGACGTCATGAGACGCCTTATCGAGCGATGTCTCTGTGTATATACCCGTGGGCAGGACCACACTCAATACTAGCAACAGTCAAGGTCACAGAGTTCAGTCCACCCGTAGCGATCATAAAGAGTCGGATAGAGAGACATGGGTATAACCTTTGATAAGATGGGAGGAATAACTCTACCGTACAATTTTCATAGAATTAGCCCTATCTGACAGACAACCGGCCTCTTGTTATAGTGTTAAAAGCCCCTGGCTGCTAGTCTAGTGGTCCCGGGCTCGATTCCAGGATGGTACTGGGTTTTTTTTCTTTCTAAAAGGGAATAATTTCTTTGGTCACCAGGATTTGGTTAATTATGCTTAAGTTAGATTAAGATCATGGTTGGTTTTGACGCGTCATATTCACTATCATCATCACCTCATCTTATCGGGACACGGAAAGAGCCTCCAAGAAAAGAATATACGATTAGTACATTCGGGAGTCTCCTGGGTGACAGTACTTTAGTACTGGGTAATTTTTCACAAACGAGCTACAGATTGATGTAGCCCACATATACCATTATTATTATTATTATTATTATTATTATTATCTGGCAACTATAAAAGTCACTAGATTTACTTTCACGTATTCATACGTTAGGTAATATGATCTAAAGCTATAAGTTTTTCTATATATTTTTTTATTTTATGGAATGTCCCTCCTACTAGAATTCTATAATAAAATAGCCAGCATAAAAAAAAAAGTTAACACTATTTATGTTACGTCTGTCAAGGTCTACCAAAATAGGCTGCTTCAAGACACACGGCTGGGCGAATGAATACATGAACGTGGATTTAGTTATATTAAAAATCACTAGATAAGATTATTCCTCCCAAGGGTATAATCTGAAAGGGTAGTAAGACGCGGTGCTAAAATAATAATTACAAACACATTTCTTTGAACTAAACATTGCTGCCGCTATAGGGACCCATCAATTTGAGAAAGTTATACACACCAAAGGTCACACGGTTTAAGGTGTCAAGCTTGCAATATTCTTGATTGCCATTGATGAAAGGATCAAGGTTCGACTCTAGACCGGGTGAACTAGTAGTTATTTTTCAATGCGATTTGTAATTGTGTTTTTCCCCTTTTTATCACTGTACTATTGTAATGTGGGTACAATAATTATTCTAAACAAGTTTACATATCGCTAGCTTTTAAGTTGAATATTATAGGTAAGAATTGTAAAATAATGATAATAATAATAATTTGTGTAATCCAGAATATTTTCGGAATAACGCACCACATAGTGAAAAACCAACACCACGAGAGATGAACTTATCTGAGCCATTTGTTTGTTCTTCATTTGTGCTCAATCATTTATGACTACAATTATCTGCCATTTTGGGGATATAGTAATACAAAGTAGATTTATAAAACTTCTGTTCATTTGACAGCACCACGTGACACTAATTGTTCGGGTTATACTCACATGTAATAATTACGCTGGTGATCTAGGGATGAGGGATTTTGATATTTTGAAAAGTATCCACATTTGTGTGGAAAACTATTTTTAAAAATCGCCCTTAGTACACCCAACTAGCATTCGAACCCCGATATCCCTGTCATTGGCAGTATAGTTTAACACGAGAGTGATTCCTTAGACCAAGCGGCCACCGAAGCAGGTTTGATTAATATCAAACAAAATTTAAAATAATATATGGTTCAAGAGTTTTATTGATTAAACTTAGGTAAACTTCACTGACTTCCTCTTGTGTTAATAGTTTTTTGCATTATTTTTAATAATTTATTTTGGGGGGGGTGAGGAGGTTTGACCAATTTTTACTCTTTTGATTAACACATTTTGGTTCTGAAATAATCATCACTAGGGACTATCTTTAACATTATCAATACTACTTTAACGTATTATTGAACTTTTAGTAATTTAAAGATTAATAACTAGTCGTTCTGTGAACAACAGACCTTTCTTTCCACATACAAAAATTGCTAATTGAATCTTGTGAATAACCCGTGCTTATTATTTTCTTATTATTATCCATGTTAAATTTCTTTAAGGTCAGTCCCCAAACGTGTCACTAATGCCGAACGGTCAAGATGAAACAAGACCTCACTTAGCCAGGTTAAATACTGTACATAATTAAAACTTCAATCAATATGGTAATATTTTTATATAGCAAATCAAATGTCAACGAAGGTCCTCAGCAACGCTTATTTTAGAACCAAATTTGGTTAATTAGTGTACAAATGGTTTTTCAATAAGTTAGGATAGTAAAAATACTCATTAAAATCTCTCTTGGACACCCTTAACGGCGTTACATAGTCCAGATTCACACTGTTAAAGAAATAATTTTTTATTTCAAGCTATTCATCACACTAAAATAGAGGAAAATATTTCAATGTGTTCCAGTATGGCTAACATTTTTTTTAAATGTTTAGTAAGCCTATGTATTTTTTTTAAATAATGAAAAGGTCAAATTCTCATTTTCAGCTAAGTTTTTCATGTCAAATGGCAGTTCTGAGATAAAAAATAAATGGTTATAAACAGATATAGATATCTGAAAACAAATAAAGTTATGTTTTAATAGGGCCACAATATCTTTTAAAGATAATTAAATATTGTTTTAATGGTTTTGAAGCTTCAGAACTACCATTCCTTTAATAAATACTGAAGTGTATTTAAGGTAGGGGGCGTGTTTAAAGGAACAACTTTAAAAACTTCCATTTGTTTTTATATGCAGTTTTAAGAATAAGTATCACTTAAAAGATGTTATAAATTTACAACTACTTGAACCAAACTTTTAAAGAATGTTAGAGTAGATCTGATGCCATGTAAACGCTGCATTTTAACATCAAACACTTGACTCGTCAGATGAAGACCATTAGGAGAAAAAAGGGATAGGCCTACACTTTATAAATGACCCAAGTCCCTCCGTGGGCTTGTGTTCGATTCAGGCTACGATACAATATTTCGTTTAGAGCAATGAGGGTGCTCTAGGTAAGACGACTCCCTTCACCCCTAAGGTTTTAAGTTAGTTTGCAGTATCGTCTAGACTGGCAAAGTAGAACGGGATTAAAGGCAAGCAGGGTGTGTCTGAAGGGGTCTGCCACTGAGGGTTGATATCAAAGAGATCGAGCAAGAAGGGAAGAGAAGGGGTGGTGGACTAGGGGTGAATATTGCAGGGAGAAAGAAGGAGTGTTAGTGGGGAAGAGGTGGAGGGGGGGACTAAAAGTCTGCTTGTTTCTGAAGGGTGAGCCTATGCACAGGCTTTTACACTTTATATACTCGGTGCCATGTTAATTTGTGTGGGGAAAAAACAATCTGGCCGAGTATTGTACGCTTTTTTTTTGGTCCATGCGATTATTTGATTGGTAAAATAAAAGTATTTCAAAGTTAATTTCCCATTGATGAGGGCTTTGAGAGAAATTTGGTCATAAGCTGATCGGTGTTTTAAAGATTGTGGTATTTTGGAATATAATCGTACAATTTATGACTGCACAGCTTAATTCAAGTTTTAGGTTCACAATGTAGTCAATTTTTAAGTCATGAAGTGACATAAATCCAATATACCAAATATAATAAATCTAAACAATTAATAATCTGTTAAAAACTCTGCAGATCCTGTGGTAGTGAAACAAGAATAAGCTTCACTTATAAATATTATACATTCACAAAGGGATTCTAATGTATACATTCTTATTTGTTAAAATGGACATAGAGCTTTATAAAACACTGTAATCTATTCATTCCAGGGCTAATCAGAGCTCTCTAATAGAGGACTAAGCTCATTCATGATACATAATTATTGGGTAAAATTTGATTTTAAGATCTTTGAATGGTTAAAAAAAACTTGTAGATAGTTTACAAATATGTGCCCTTTTTATAATATAAGAAAAAAACAACTGTGAATACGGATGAAATATGCCATTAATAGAACTCTGTTTAAAATTGATCAAAATATTATAGTGAAAACTGCCAATATTTTTATTAATATCAAAATATGGTACTGTAAATAATTGCAGCCTATCCTTATTTTGGCATAGTTCCATGAATAAAATAATATAGGATCAAATTCTGAGTCACAACAAGTCTATTGAAAAAGACTTTCGTTTGAGAATGTCGGTCTTTTCGTGAAAGCAGCCTAAGATTTTTCTGACTGATTTTGTATGGTCTTATAATTGATTATCCAGTTGAGTTAGCGTTTACTATAGCCATTAAATATACTGTATATACTTAGAATTTTTTTATTACAATCCAATTTTACTTTTATAAAATTCAATCCTAATTTTTTGCGGCCAAAATTGATAAACTTTACAATAATAGTAGTTAGGTTAGGTTAGATATTGATAAAAACTATCAAATTGACCGCTGAAAATAACAGAATTAGTTGTATGCATACATGAAGTTTATCTAGTAACATATTTTTAGCCATCCATGAAAATTGGACTGTATATTGCGAGATCTGTTTAGATTTTTGGAAACTTTTCTCATTTTGAAAGTTTATTTGTTTTATGGATTACCATATTTGGTTATTTTTAGTACATTTTAGTACTATGTAAAACAATTTTAACTTAGTTATGTAGAAATCACAGCAAAATAATTTTTGACAACAATTTATCGCCTCGAATATGAAAGAAACATCCAATTCCTAGATAATTGTGTATTTTTAAAAATGGGTTTTAAATAACAATCTTTAATTACGTTTTCCTCGTAAAAACAAACACATCATATTGTTGATCATAAATACTTTTTATATATTAATTTAAACCAAATTGTTCATATATATATATATATAACAAAATTCAAATTCTCAAAATTAATTATTTGTAAACTAGCCTAAAACTATTTAACTGTAAAAATAAAAAGGGTTTTTATTAATCATGAAAAACTATTTCCATATTTTTCTTTTGAATTCAATCATCTAGGACAATTGAAAAAAATAATCAAGTTTTCTAAATTTTATCTTAAGTAAAATACCCTTTAACTAATTAATTTGAGATAAATAAAAGTAAATTATTAGTGATAGTGTAAAATAGTCACCGGTAATGATTTTAAACCAAATAAAAGTTCAAATTTTACAAATATCAGTCGTTTGTTAACTACTTTTTTTTTTAGAAAAACAAATTTATATAACTATTTATGATGCATACAACTTAACAGATACCCCATTTTGAACCAAAATGCTAAAGCCATTTTTACATGTTCACATTAATTTAAAAAAATCATCAGTAAACTACCCATAACATAATTTTTCCCCTCAGAAACAAGAATAGAGCTTTATTTGTAATTATTATGGCTAAGACTTAGATTATTACTTAGAATGTTTTCTAAAATGATTTATTTGTAATGTTAATATCAAACATTCCCAGATATATATATTTTAAACAAAATCGGTAACCACTTTCAAAATAATTCGAAATTTAAAAAATCATAGATTAGTTAACAACTCATTATTGAATTTTTGACTAAAACTAATTATATATGATTCTTTGTAATGCCAAATATTCCCACGCTATCCACTTAGAAACAAACAGTGCAATTTTTAAAATTTTTCCAATTTTTAATAAATCAATTGTAAGTAAAGTACCTATATATGAGTTTCTATCCAAATTGTTGTCATGTAAAACATTCCTACGATACACATTTTGAATCAAATCGTTAAAATAATATTTAAACAGAATTTTAAAATCCACTTTTTTGAGTTCGTATTTATTTAAAACGTAAGGATCCGTCATAATCTTAAGATACATTTTTTCACTATCACAATATTTCTCTTGATATGAGAAAGTAAAAAAGTTCATAATAATAAATAAAGTAAAAAAAAAGCTGGTGGTGGTTCTGCGTGAGCTTCACGCCGTGCGTGTGACACCTACCCACTTAGTAATTTCTGTTATTACCTGTTTATTTTACCATATTACAGGAAAGATAATAGACGGATACAACAATTACTATTAACGATTAAAACTAACTCATAAGCATTGTGTTCAATTAAGCTTTTGTTTAATTTATTTTTGTCGTTAGATTTCCTTATAATAAAAATTGGAATAAAATAAAAGTGGACTGTTTTTTACTATTACATACAAGCCCGTCCTATCAATATTTAATTGCTTTAACTCGGCAGGGATGATGTACGCAGATTTCGGGATGTGAAAACGGGAAACATTTGAGCTAAAGTACACCCTCAGTACACCGGTATTTGAACTCCGACCTCCCTGTCATCAGAAAATCAGCTTATATGAGCTCTATGTTTAGTCCACGTGGCTACCGATTCTAGCTTTATTTAAAATTAATCTGTCTTCAGAAAATATATTTTAAAAACTATACAGCCGTTGTTTATTAAATGAGTTTTTTTTAAAAAAATTGTCTCTATTGGAAAATGCCAAAATTCAGTTAGATCATCACGAATAGTAAAAGAAGCTTGAATTTCAGAAATATTGCAGCAAAATGCATAGCACTACTGAAAATTTACTCTTAGCACAGATTAAGTTTAAAATCATTAATTGTTGACCGCTGTCAAGAGTTTAAAAAAAGTGCTATAAAATAAAATGTTTACTTGTATTCCAATTAAGCGTTATCATTTTAGCAATTCTAATTTTCAAGAGCAATCACCTACACCCTTTCTCCCCTTTACTGTTTGGTAAAAATTAATTAGGATTGTTTTTATATAAAAAATTGTGTTCTTGACTATGACGACTTCATTCCCTGATTGCATAGTTTTCTTTACCATACTTTCTCAAGGTGAATGCTTATACATTGTTAACATTTTAATTACCTCTTTCATTTGAATTAAGAAAACTGATCGAGGGATTAAAAATCTTGTGGATTCAGTAATTATTATAAACATGGTTTAATATATATTTATGATTCTATGTTAATATTCCAGTAATTAAATTATTGATGCTACGATTTTGTGTTTAGGCTTGTGTTGTCCACTTGATTTTATTGATGTACTTAACACAATGAGTATTAATGTGGGATGATCAGGTTAGTTAGTTTATATTAAAGAATTGAAAACCTTTCTTAAACAACCAAGCTCATCCAACCCGAGTTAGAACTTGTTCTGACCTCCCTTATCAAAGTTGGTAGAGTAAGTGAAACATGCCAAAGATGAGAAAACTCTCCCATTGTGTGTTGTCGTAGGTTAAGGTTGTAGGGTGTCTGTTGCGGTTGGAACGTGTACACACTATTCTCTTTTTCAACACTACTCAATATACTTCTTTTGTATTTAAGGTGAGAACGGAAAGTAGTTTAGCTCTGGCCCATACATTGAGTTTATATTAAAGATGTAAAAAACATATTTTCTAATAACCTGTCTAAGGCTTCATTCTCGCAATAGGCTGGGCTACCTAAGACGGAGATATCACGGTTTGAATCCATGCCAGGTGTATTTTACTAAATGGTCTCCACCCTATACCTCCACACAAATGCAGGCACATTTATAATTTGATTTCACCTTACTCACCCTTAAAACCTTAGCGTAATTAATATTCATGTATATAACCTGAATGGTTAACGAGACATGTGTAAAACAAAAAAATATATCCTAATTCTGCTTTATTTAACGTATTTTCAAGTATTTAGTTCTCTCCTTATTTTTACAGTAAGCTCTTACAGGCAAAGGATACACCTTGTAGCTAGTTTTCTTATACACACCAACAAAATAAGCCTTTTAGCCTTTTACTGCTCATCTGTCTCAAGTCTTGAAACATTCTGACCTACTTATTGTCCCACACACCACTTTAGATGGGTATATTTTAATTCTAGGATACAGCAGGTGTTAATGATGATTATAAATTGTATTATATATACTAGTATTTTTATATTAGACATGAGTAGTAAACACTCCGGTATTGGATCGGTATCTAAAAAACAACTTTTTTTTTTGCTAAGCGCACTCATTCTAGCATTAAATGTTTCCTAGGATGGTTTGTGGAGGAAGAACAAATGCCACTGATAATGGCGACCAGTCTACTGCCCCTTCCTTTATCAATGAGCACGCTTATCACAAACTAAACAAAATACTAAACTTTTGAATAACTTAATGAACTCGGTAACTTCAAGGGTTCCCCAAGCAGACGAAGCAGAAAACTTTATGTGTGTTGTTTAAGCAGATGAAGCAGGGTAGGGCATCTATTCTTCTATTGTTTATGAAAAGTTAATAAATCATCACAATAACGACCAATGTAGCTAAAAAAAATGGCACACAGAAGTGAATTATGGAAGTTTTTTTTAAGAGGTTGGTTAGCGAAAAAGCATCTTGTAAAATTTGTTTTTAAGTATTAAAAACCATTATAATTTTCTGTGTTTAAGAAAATATGGAAGTGCAATTATGATGCAAAAGTCGAAATTATTATTACTATAAAAAATATTTTTCTATATCAAAACTTCGATACCGATACTTACCGTTATCGATCATTTTCTTTTGCTACTAGTTTGATATCGATATTTTTCTTCCGATACTTTAAATGAGTACAGTATTGATGCTTTTCTTTCGATACCACATCTATATACCCACCCTATTAGCGCAGTTATTAAGATGCGTCTAATCTGGATGGGTAAAAAACTCGGTGTAGAAAAAAAAAGCAAGTACTTAAGGCACTATTATAATTTTATTTTTAATTATTATTATTATTATTATTAGCACACCGTCTTACTACCCGTTCGGGTTACACGCACTTACGCTAATGTGTAATGGTAGGGTGATTGTGAGATGAAATGGAGGACCTACAGTTTAACGTGGAATCCGAACCACGGTGGAGGCCTGGCATTCCCCACATTCACAAGATGTCTTGTCAGAGGTGAAGGAAGGGTTTGGTAATCAGATAAATCTGTGCC
>CABEEJ010000521.1:63728-100514 GCA_901482245.1 Timema douglasi
CACACACACACACACACACACACACACACACACACACACACACACACACACACACACACACACACACACATCATGTGCGTTGAATGCTTCATTTAACGAATGATTCATATGGATGTAGCACCAGTAGAGTTGATAGAAAAAAGGGAGCATTAAGCCAAATCTCTAAGATTTAAATCCTTGTAAAACATATTTTTCACAATAATTGTATCCACACCCCTGATAGGATATCTAAGAAACTCTTCATTCAAAATAAAATATAATCAGGATGCACACTAATTTGTTTTTTCTTGGGGATGCCCATGATCTAGTGTACACTTTAGCTTTTCTTCTTTTTCCTTTGTCTAATCTGACTGGTCCTTTTATCCCCATGTATTGCCTTTGTAGAATCGACGCTCAAAGCGTATGACGTTTATACGCTAATACGGATGTCTCAAAGGACATACTCATTTGAATGGTAGGGATGTAAATTTATAAAATGTAATTTTTAGATTAATATTTTTATTTAGTACGTTTAACACAAATTTTACTAAAGGATTCGTCTAAGACAGTTGTTCGCAACCTTTGTTTAGATTATTTATAGCCCTTGGTCATGACTAAAAGTCTAATGTATTCCCAAGATAAAATTTTCCCAAATGACAATTCAAATGTCAGATTTCAGGTAATCAAAGGAGAAAACTTCCCTCAGTTTCTTCAAAACTTTCCCGCTACGTTTTGTTCTCGTGTCATTTTGCCAAATTCCCCTTAAGAGCTGCTCTCGTACCCTTGGGGGTATGCGTACTACAGTTTGATGATAGTTAATTAAACCAATAGGGTGGACGCGAATATAATTATTTGGTTTTTAAGGTTTTAAGGTAGAAGGAAATGCAAGAAAAGGCAAGTTTTTGTAGTTTTTATATTTTTACAGAATAAATCAAATACAACTCTAGTAGATCCACTTAGTTTAATTTATTGCAGATATTATTCATAATATTTATTGAATATTTGTCAAGTGTGTCCTGAAATTTGATACCTTTTTCTCTTCATTTAAAAAGCTTTTCATCGGATGCCGATCTGCTAGTAACAAATGTTCAAGAACGGTTGATATTATTACTATTTTGTCCAATCTATTTAAAAAAAATAAAAACTGAAAAATGCTGAGTGTAGATTGTGTTTCCTTCCACGCTAACTTAAACCTCGGAAATTGTCAATATCCTTAAAACATCGTATTTTAACTAGTTCTACTTATGAAATTCTTTGGTATTATTTGCAATTAGCTCGAATTATTTTTAATATCTAATAAATGGATCAAGAAATTAGACCAGATTACCAGTGTGGCCATCTCTTCTAGTCAAATTCGTCTACCATAGATAGAGAGAGAGCCATATAAAGAGGTGAAGGGGGGAAGGGTTTGACTACCACGTGTCCCGACCCTCGCCGACTCAAGCTAGCGTCCAGAGTGTTTTGTTTCGTAGCTCGCTCCGTGCATTACAGTGATTAAGTAGGGGCGCTGCAAACAAGGCGTGACCGCGCACACAACAGCTGCACAGGAACATTTGGGTGGGGTATTCTCCAGTGATTTCGCGGGGTCTCGAATGCGGGACACTTTAATTATCAGACCGTGCGGGGGTCACCACATGCGTCCGAGTAAGTTGATGGGTGAACTCACTGTTGTCATTACAAGATCTCTCATTGGGAGTTTATGGTTTTACTGTGACGTCATGCCTGGTTTACCATAATTTTTAAACCATAAATAGACTTAATAGCTGATTCTCGTATGTGCCATATTTAATTGAAAATACGAAAGAGTTTATGAACACATTTTCTTTTCAACTCTAAGGATATAGGCCTTAAAATTGGAAGGAAAGTTTTGTTATAAAGTCTTTCTTCCTTATTCATAACTATAGAATATCCAAAAAATGTTAGTATCTACAAATATGTATTTAAACTTTAACAAATGTCACTACAGATCTTTAGAACGGCTTAGGTAATTTGTTGATCATATAATCTTATTTGACATAAAGGCATAAGACGATGCCATTTCTAGAATTTGCTAGCTTATTAATTAGGTCATGACATAATTAAAAATCTTCCAGTAACTATTTTTTTTATTATCTCATATATAGAAATTAGATCATGGCACCATTAGAATTGATCTTTTAGCTATCAGGTGATGGCATGAACTGAATTTTCTCGTTTATTATTATTAGGTCATTTATTAAATACATAGAATTTACTTTTTATACATCAGGTCATAAGGTCATGACAATTAAAATTGGCCCACTACCAGGTCATTACATATTTAAATTTGGCCTGTTATTAGGCCATGACATAATAAAACCGGACTATTTTAAGTATTAGGCTATGGAATTTCTTTAAAATTGTAAGAGCACGTTCTAAATACACCCTTTAATTATAATTTAGAGCTTAAGTTTTGATACATTCTAGAATATACAAGACACAATCTTACTTAACCATTAGCTACTAAGTCATGACATATCCTTTGTTGTTGAGTTCACTTGATATTATTGAATAAATCTACAATTAAACAAATGTGATAGTTATAAATTAGATACCATTAGAATTATTTAAAAGTACCAATATTGATTTTGTGTTAATATAATTAAACTATTGAATTTATAATGACTCTTAATACAGATTAAAGTTTATTTGAATCATGATAAAAAAAAGGTTGGCTATTTAAAGTCAAATAATGTTATATTATTACTCGGTAATGCCAATTTAATAAAAAACTTCATTTAAATAAAGTATGTGACCTTTATTAAACCGGAACTTGTTTCAATTAACAATGAAGTTGATATGCTTTACTCGTACTTTGATATTAAAAGTGGAATTTTAATCGGTATTATACTCATTAAAAATGAAATTCTTATCGATCCAACATTGTGAGATGGAACAAACTCGACTGTAGACAGAAGAAGTAATCTGTTGCACCGAATGTCAACACTTTAAAAACATTTTTGGTTTTATTTTGTGTATCAAAACATAAAACACTAGGTTTATATAATAATACTTCCAAATTTACGTGTTTTCAAAGCACTTTATCAAGTACAACTTCAGAAATAAGAATCCTTGCGTGATGAGGTCAAACACACGTGGAGTTGACATCAAAATAAAATGACAGTTTTTGTATATTTAAGAACACGTGAATATACATTATTATTTCTCAGCCATCAGTTCCATCTTTATTAAAGTACACATTTAGCCAAATTTACCAATACCTCTTAGAGTTGGGCACTTAGAAATGCGTCTAATCTTCTGTGGTTGGTCCTATATTGAGGATCTATCTATTAATCCTCTACATCAGCGCTTTGATATCAAGGGTTAAATGTTTGAGCAACGATTCACAAGACATGATTAAACAGGCTCCCACATACGCGATCTGCATCCGAGCGATATGCCACAATACACACATACATATATGCATACATACCCACACACACACATGGAAATGGCTCGTTCAAAGCTCCGGAAATTTTCCCATAAAGCAACGCTGGACTGAAAACTATAGTAGACTGCTTCCCTTCTCTGCAGCTCAAACGATGGTTAACGACGAACACGAATAAATTGGGTATGCAAATGACGGGCCTAGAGAGGAGGTGGGGGTGGATACAGCAAGCAATAAGGGGGGTACGAAAGGGGGGGGGAGGGTTGGGCACGTTTTGTATGCACAATAGGTACCCCCTCCCTTCCTTCCACCCACGTGGACATATAAATTATATTTTGTCCATGTGTGTGTGCGTGTGTGAGCTCATGTGGTACCTTCCCCCTCCCTAACCCTCCTCTCTCTCACTATCACCCTCGCTTTACGTACTGAACGTTCTTTTCCTCTTTCTCACTCCCCTTTTTTCTCGTGCAACCCCCTACACTGTGTTTTTGCCCGCAAGTCAAATTAGATTGCTACTTGCTTTAGACTCGGTGCATGCGTAGCTGAAACGCCCCCCCACCCCACTCCTCTCCCCCTTCTACTTCAATGTACGGTACGTTGTAGTGAGTTACGTTCTCTCGGTTCGTTACGTCATAGTAACGTCGCAGCGTCTGCATCGCAACACAAATATTTGGACTACTTTGTTTTATTAGTTAATTCTGCGATGATCCTTTTCGATCCGGTTATTTGCTAGCCAGCACTTGTGTTTTTTATTGCATAAATTTTTTTGAACCAACTGTTTAATAAAATAAACACCTGACCTAGAAACTAGCTTAACTCAATCGAAAGGTAGGCCCTTGGAATTAACGCCAAGTTTGTCAGGTCTGAATTCACGGCGAATGAGAGATCAGAGTTCGAGTCCCAACCGAGTGCACCGAGGGAAATTTTCTTAAATGGTTTACCACTAAAACTACACGAAAATGCTGATATGTTGGTATTTTTACCTTCCTCATCCGTACTCCGTTAGAGTAATTAAATACGGATAGCTAGGACGTGTAGTAGAAAGTAATATAAATACTAATTAACTTAACTCTACAACAGTCACAAATCCTAGTCCTCTGCCTGTTAATTCCTTGCTGTGAAAGGGAAAGCACCAATCTTCATTGATTACACATAATTCGGTCGTTTAAGGATTCGAATCCTGGGATCCTAACTCTAGAGCGGAACGCTTAACAAATCTGTGTTTTTAGAGCTAGAATAAATTATGTGCATTATTTAACGTGTATTAGATACTGAATTATTTATATATGCTCTTTGATTTTGAAAATTTTACTTTAAAAATACCCTCTTTGGATTCTTCCATGCACTATTATAGACGAAAATTGGTTTAATACGTTTTCTTTATATTTGTTGTTTATGAATGTTTCTATTTTTCACGAAAGTAAGATAAATATAAACGCATAGCTATTTTTTTTGTCTTTACATCTTACTACTCGTTAGGGATATGTGCAAATATACAAGCTACTCTAATGTTTTAGGGAAGACAAAGGTTAAATTTAAAGTAAGTGTACCCACAATTGTGTGAAGTTCGTTAGGGATATGTGCAAATATACTAGCTACTCTAATGTTTTAGGGAAGATAAAGGTTAAATTTAAAGTAAGTGTACCCACAATTGTATGAAGTTCAAGTGTAAAACAATTCATTTAAAAAACACTCAGTATACTCTAGTGGAGTTTGAACCCCTAATATTTCCCTTTTCAAAAGTCCATTTATTGCGAGCAAGATAGCTTATTACATACCACGACCAAAGTGGGTAGTTAAAAATATTATTATTATTATTTAGCACCACGTCTTACTATCCGTTTGGGCTATACGCTTAAAAAATAATAATTTACCTAAGGAAACAAATACAGAATACTTATTTTTCTTTACACTCCCTACTCTTTAATCCATCGCAAGCAAGATCATCTATAATCAGGAAATAAAAAGTGCTAATAGCCGTATTCTGATTAAATCTACAAAAAAATTAATACACATAAGGGTACTAAGTAAGAACTTTATATTAGAACAGCAGGGTTGTGGATTAGGTACGCCAAGCCTCCGACTCCTCTAGTTTTATTTTGTCCTCCCACTTTTTTATAAATGGTTAAAGTATATTAACTAGTAATAAGGAATTTACTGCAGTAAAATACAGATTAATTTATGGGAAGCTTGTTTGACATTTTGAATCTATATTTGAATAAATTTGTCAATCAAAATTACAAATATTGCTTCTAAATATTTGAATAGATTTGTCAATCAAATTTACAAATATTTCTCCTAAGTATTTGAATTAATTTGTCAATCAAAATAAATAGTATTACTCCTAAAGAATGAAAAAGTATAAAATTAAAATTATATATTTACAATATATTGTTATAACAATATATATTCTATATTGAAGTCGGAGTCGATACGTTTATACCGAATCCAACTTCGACTCCACCCACATTTCCTTTTTAGCCAGATTCCACAGCCCCGTAGAACAGACTAACACTGAAGCGTAGTTATTTATAAACCAGTGTAGACGATCGGAATTGAGCCCTTGACACCAAAATCAAAGACTGGCATGCACTCACTTGTCAAAAATGTTGATCCCAATATAAAATTCGTTTGAACCATTCAAAATACCTCTGAATATGTTAACTTGTTTTTTTCCCCCTTCCAATAAACGTAGTTTGTGATCAAATATTGATTGACTGACTTTATGAAGCTGCTTAACAAATCGTTGATTATACGGAAAAAAAAAGTTGTTTTAATTCTATACTCTAAAGCTAACAATAGGGCATAATGTGACACAAAGGGGTAGCAATAGAGGGATGGGTAAAGAGCTCCCATAGCAAATTTATGAGCGTTACGAGGGGCGAAAGGGTAAAGTTGGTAAGAGCGGAAAGAACTTCCCTTGAGAAAAAGGAGCTCTGTAGCATACATTTAGTGTCCTGTTCTTTGTTTTACATTCTTTTGTTATGTGTGGTGAGGGGTGATAGGGAAAAGGGGGAAGGGATTGAGATCAGGTTACGCCATTGTATTTGGGCATGCCCTGTGAAGAAGCGTGTGTTTCATCTCCTGTTTATGGAGGCTGTAAAATATTTACGGCTAATGTAACTTTTTTTTTGACAAGTCCTAATTGATCATAACTATTTGCAAATATAGACGCTTAAAAAATATGTAGAATATATGTATATTTTTAAAACACAAATAATCTAAAGTTAAGTACAGAAAGCCTAGTGTTGATATATAAAGAATGAAAAACTGTACATTATATCCTGTATTAAAAAAATCAACAAAATTAGTGCTTTAAAAAACAATTAAAATCAAATATAAAGAATTTTCCTATTAATTAATCGTTTATGTAATTTAGTTCAACAAAATATAGCATAGCCATAAAACAGTTTCATTGCACTGGGACAACAAATTAACCAGCGGAAATAAATGAAACGGTAGTTTAACTACTTCATTTATATGTATTTTTACCCTTTTATTAATTAACTGTTGGCAACAATGTAGAAGCGGTGTCACGTAAATAATTCTAGAACACATATTTTATTCAACCAAGCTTATGTTTTTTTTGTGCACTGTAGGTTATCCGCATTTTTATACAAACGCAGTGGGAACAAAGAGGGTACATGTTTACACGCGTTTACGTGAAGAATGAGTAAGAAACTTAGATAGAACTACATCAAAACAACCGGTTGGGATTCTGACAAAAACCTTCTCATATTCTGAAAAAAATATACATGATAATTATGACACCTTTATCGTCGTTCCCACCGGTTTTGATAAAATTACCTTCCTAAGACTGAAAAGGGGAATACATATTTCATTCAAACAAGAGTTCGACAGTGGAATGTGACGATTCCCGATGGAGTTGCTGGGAATAACTAGGGATGACTAAAAAGAGGCACGCCTTCAGTTGAAAAGCCACAATATAAAGCAATTAAGGCAGGAGTGTAGGGATGCACGATAAGTTGTTTTTTTTGCAGTTTATGTAACACACATCTTTTTTTAGTGGCTAAAATAAATAATTGCTCCAGTAAAAAAACACAATTCAATTTCCTACACATGTTTATATCAGCAGTTTTTGAATATATCTCATGAGCATATTAGTATTTTATAACTTGAAAGATATTCAAGAACTATTGATATCAACTAGTGAATAAAATTTAATCCATGTTTATACTGGAGAAATATCCCATATATTATTTCTGTTGTCAACATCCCTTTTTCTCAACTAATACAAAACCTACAGCGGTGAATAAGGTATCATCAGTGGATAGGAATTTTTAGCAACTTCTGACATAGCATACTCGGTTTACATTAAAACATATTGTTTGTTTGAAATTTAAGTTGAAAGAAACATATAACAATATATTTGTATCACTTAGCGAAAATAAACCTCTCTGCTATTTTGTGTACACATTTCACTGAGTATTAATTTAAAAAAAAAAGAATAATTTTTTTTGGGGGGGAGGGGGATAATATACGAAAAGAATGTACGAAAGTATCGAAAGGGCTTACTGTTTTTTATTTTGGCGAAAAAAAATGTTATATAAACTGCAAAAACACTGCTCTTTACTCGTGTTTCCTACACACTCACCTTTTATTTTATCCAACCTAATCTCAATATTTTTTTTTATATATATAAATGTATATATATAAATAAATATATATATATATATAGGCCCCCCTTTTATAGCTATAGATCCCCCTTCCATTGCCCAGAATACTATTTTCAAATTTAAAGATTTCAGATTTTTATGTCTATTTAGAATGGTTTTTATACCGGCTCAATGAATTTAGGTTATGTACTACACACAAAAGTAGTTGAATGTATTAGTTTTGAAAGTATTGAGACCCCGGCAAACCCGTATTACTCCAACTCCATACATAACTCCATACATAACTCCATACATAACTCCATACATAACTCCATACATAGCTCCATACATAACTCCATACATAACTCCATACATAACTCCATACATAACTCCATACATAACTCCATACATAACTCCATACATAACTCCATACATAACTCCATACATAACTCCATACATAACTCCACACATAACTCCATACATAATTCCACACATAACTCGACACATAACTCGACACATAACTCGACACATAACTCGACACATAACTCGACACATAACTCGACACATAACTCGACACATAACTCCACACATAGCTCCACACATACATAACTACATACATACATAACTACATACATATATGCATATATAAATACATACATACATATATAAATACATACATACATATATAAATATATACATACATACATACATACATACACACATACATACACACATACATACATACACACATACATATATAAATGCATATATAAATACACACATATATAAATACATAAATATATACATACATATATAAATACATACATACACGCATGCATATATACATACATGCATACCTATATAATCACGCCGTTCGCTTACGGGGTGGACAAGAAACTGTGCTTATAGCTCATAAAAACTACTACATACTTAATCCATACACGCTACATTTCTCCACACTTCTCTACCCTTGCATACTCCCTTCGCTTTAACAACATACATTACCCAATAGATATTTCTCTTTCATTCTTAAAGCTCTTAATGTTTTTCTGGTTTACACTTTCGTCTACAACATTTAATCACGTTTTACATGGCCTATCCCTTCCTTTTGATCTACACACTCTTCCATCATAATATATTTGTTTCGTCACTCGATACACACTCCTATTCTCAAAATACTCAAATCAACGAAAGAAGCCTGCTGGCCAAATTAACATTTTCTTTCATACCAAATCTTTTTTTCTTTTTTGACCAAAATTTACTTATTTCCCGGGGTCCCGTTTATCATTTAAAATGTTCAGATTTATAAGGTTATTTAGTGGGGTTCCTTAACTTTAAATCCACATTTAAATTTTATGCTCTTCCGTCTAAGAATGAGGTGTTTCTATCAGGATTAAAAATTATTAACCTTTCCTCCCTCCCTCCTACCCTTTATTTTTTAAACTACCATTTTGGATATTACAATTTTCAAGATTTATTTGATTACCTGGAGATGTCCTTCTACCTGACTCAATTTTTTTTTACCTAAATTAAAAGTTAAAAAAAATATTTATACAGAGTCTCCTCTGTTTACTGGAGTCCCACTTAAAGATTAAACATTGTCACACTGTTATAATTATTTGATCTGGTCCCTTTATCTCACTGCCATTTTCTTTATCCCACTAATAAATAGTTAAGAATATTTGTATTAGTTGTTGAATTTTTTTTAACCCTCTCCGCCTCTTTTCTCCAACGTGCCTCAGGACAAATCGTGTGGATGCCATTCACAAATTATTGTCCTATTAGTATTATTCCACCTGAAAAACTCCAGATAACAAATTTCAGTGAGCTTGGAGGACATATATTTCCCACCCTTTCCTGAACCTCTCTTCCCCCTTACGGAATCAAATACGAAAAACCCTTAAAAATATCTCACTAAATTCTAAAAGGAAGCATTCATTGAAAATTTCATGGATCCATGTTGCACTGTTTCAAAATATAGATAAGAAAATTTTGAAACATTTCAATACCCCATTTTCCCCCGTTAAAGGTCGAATTTTGTAAAACCTTGTCTTTTCTCATGCCTAGAACCCAAGAGGAGTCTTCAGGAAAACTTTCAAGTTTTCAGGTCCATGGGTTGAGGAAATATGGTGATGAATGCTTCAGTGAGTGGGTTTTTCCTTGCATATAATTTTTTGTTAGACGAGATTAAAATAAACAAAAGCTATAGCTTTAGACTTGTTTTAGATTTAAGTGACAGCTCTGTACTATATCAGAAACTTGTGAAATATATAGTTCAATTAGATACCAGCTATGCCACTTTATATCGACATAGTTGATTTGCATGACCTATCGTTATCAACATCTTTCTTCTATAGTTTCCCTACCTAATGTCCTTAAAAATCTTTTGTTTACCAACAGAAACATTTCTCGGATGAGGATTATTGAAAATAACGCACAGATAAACGATAAAAACCAACCAGTTGGTTTTTAACAGGGTTAAAAAACATATCGAAGTACCAGAATAGCACCACACCAACATTTCATACATGCGCAAAAGAACCCTTTTCATCCCCGTTCTATTTCCGAAAAAAAAAAGAAGAGAAAGGTGTTTCTTTCTTTATACCATGCTCTTTCACTCATTTTCTATGTTTATCCTTTTCTTTCCCGCCATTTCCATCCTTGTCTAGAGCGGGTTTATCGCACAGACGCAGACGGTGGTATAAAAGGGGGGGAGGGAGGGGAGAGGGCGCGCGCGCGCCAGGACGCCGTCGATATCTCAGCACTGCTACAATCTACCGGGCAACGCTACGTACTAGCGTCGTCTCCCTCCTACTATCCCATATTTACCCCTTCCCCTTGTTCTGTAACAGCATGCTTTCCAGGATTGGGAGGTGGACGTAGTTTGCTGGAATGCCTGGGTGAGGCTTGGACGTTACTTCGTTTCCTCAACACAAATTCATTGATAACTTTCGGTTTTCAAAACAGAATCAATTTTTTTGAAGGAACAGTACAAAAAATAAATCATTACCTTGGTCTCTTCAGTCGACGTCGTTTGTACTCAGCGTTGCAGCAATTTACCTTGTTTTTTTTAGATGTAGTGTTAATTTTTTATAGTTCGAGTCGTCAAACGTGTGTTCTTTTTTCCCCCCCAAAGACAATACGGCCACTGTTTGCATATTATTTCATCTATTACACATTTAGCATCCGCATCGAAATATTATTTTTTGTGATGGTCATCAAGATTTTTTTGTGAAACTTGAAGAGAAGAATTTTTTTCGAGTCAAGGTTAGTATTTTAAGGTGGTTGAACATTGAAATACATTCAAATACATCCTGTAATTTATTGAATGTTTAATGCCTAATAGAAGCGTACTGTTGTTCTAATAATATTTGTACTATTCTCAACCATAGAACATATCAAATCACGCGTTATAAACTCAAGCCTTCATGTAGAAGAATTATCATAGCTTTTAAAATCTTTTTTAAAAAGAGGAAAACAAACTCTTTATGCATGGTATAGCTGTAGTTGAAAATTTGAAACATATAGCCCAACATTACAAATATTCTCAAATTCAGACGAGAAATACATTTTGTTTAAGATAAAGGGTTTATTTCACCTTCAAAACCATATATGGTTTTTTAATATTGTGAAATTTGCTAAAGTGTTTTCATAGGAATTACTTTCGTATACAGTTTAAAAAAAAATTCTAAAGCAAAACACTTTGCCTGAAATACATTTTTATACGAGCAGAAAAACTTTGTATTTATCACAATTCACAATTAAAATATACGACATATTACGATAGGCTTTCTCTGATTTTGGGTTGAGTAACAGAGAAGATCGTGGTACTATCGATTGTAGAGGAGGACCTTCTGAAAAGTAGTTGCTAAAGCGTCGGGACAAAAAACAACAACAGCAACGTGGATGACTGACTAACAGAGCCACGCTTCTTAGAAACCGCGTGGCGGTGCTCGCACGAACACACTGTGAACAAAAACACGTGAGATACATTAACTCGACCTGAATATACTTACAACAACTATTCACACATCTACTCTTCTTTCCAAGAGTGTAACCACAACGTTTTATCCAAGTCTTCCTTTTCAAGAGCGTGGGCAACAATACCCCCCCCCCCCCTGAGGCTCCCAAGAAAGCCAGTCGAACGTGTTGGAACTCTCAAATTATAAGGTAATTATTATATAACAATGATAGTACCCTGTTTGTGTTGTTTCAAGTACGTGAATGATATGAATAATCAACAACGTGACGTTAGATTCGAATCATTCTTAACGGTATGAGAAATTTAGCAGTCAAATTACTTAACTATATATATATATAAATAAATAAGTATTTGACTATAAATTAACTGGAATAATAACATGAAACATTTGCTTTAATTTTAGCGCAATTTAATTTTGAAACTGATAAAAACAATATCATATTATAGTTTAGTTAAATACTGCGATTTAAGAATATAAGGCGCAAGTTATTGTATTAAAATTTTAAATGTTATTTTATCTATGCACATGAATTAAAAAAAGAAAGAAATCACAAAATAATGCAGTTCACTAATTTTACGAGGGATTTAACTATGGTTTTTACTCACAACATTAGCGTCCCATATTTTTGTCAATGCAAAAAAAGAATTGCAAAAAATACAGCAATATATTTAATATTCTTTGCAAACAGTGAAATATTATGCCTATTATAACGGTTTTAGAAGATCCCAGTTATTTAATTGTTATATTTAGCATCGCGTCTTACTACCCGTTCGGGTTATACGCTTTAAGTACTAATTACGCTAATGGATTAGGAATTGGGAAGGTTGAACTAGAGGAAGTGAACCCACAATTGAGTGGATGGAGAGTGGAAAACCATTTAGGAAAAACCACCCCCAGTTCACCCGACCGAGATTCGAACCTCGATCTCCCCGTCCTCAGCAGTCGAGCTCAACACGACAAGCGCGCTAGCCAACTACGCCACCGAGGCGGGTTATTTAATTGTTCATTTATCCTCTTGAATAATTATTTGGTAATAAAAAATTGGGTATCATGTGAGATTAGTTTGTAGATGGTTTATAAATTTATGATATTGTGTAAATATTTTGAGAGCAAACATTTTTATAATTAAAAAAAATAATAGTGTATGGATTTTATTATTGTTTTAACAAAACTATAACTTTTACATTGAAATAATTTATTGAAAATTTGTAATGATATAATAAATAATTAATTTTATAAATAAAATGACTAGAATTATGTCATGTAAAAGCATACTAATAATAATCTTCAGATTGATGTGTGGTTGTTAGATGTTAACTGTTGACATACTAACGTGTAACACCCCTATAAAAGTGCGAAATATTTTTTCTTTTGTCGTTTATATAATTTTTTTAGTAATAGCTAGCATACATATTTAATTAAACATAGGCTAACAAACAAGCGATGATTTATTTTTTTAGATTATGATTTTGTTGAATTTTTATAATAAATATTTCTTAGTAAAGTTAACATTTTGAAATATTATTCCTTACATTTTCTGAACTCTCTCTTAGACATTGAAATTTTAAATTTTTTAATGATTTAACTATCCTCTATTTCTATATGTTTTCCTCCTTACAAACAAACACACAATCTCATATAACTCACTCTTTATATTTATATATACATTTCAAAGTATATTGTTCAAATATAAAATTAACAAAATTTATATTTTCAAAAATATACTATTGTAAACTACTATAAATTCTTTATAGTTTTTAAAAATACAATTTTTTTTTATCATTTATCATTCCTAGATTCTCATTTGGAATTCAATTTCCTAAGTCAATTAAAAAAAATTCAATAGATTGTGGGAAGTAAAATACCCTTAAATTAAATTATTTTAGATAAATGGAATAAATTATTATTAATACTGTATAGTAATCACCCGATACAACTTTTGAACCAATTTGTTACAGCCATTCAAATTTTAAAAAAAGTCGTCAGTAAGCTAACTAAAACAGAATTTCCCTACCAAAAACCAGTATACAACTTTAGTGGAAATGTTCATGTCAAACACTCCTCAGAGATAAATTTAAACAAAATCGTTATAACCCTTTTCAAAATAACTTGAGTTTTCAAAAATCACACATAATCAAATACCTTTTATTGAATTTTTACTCAAAACGAAGTAAACCCGTGCTGAACAGAATCGTTATAGCCATTTGCAAAACATTTCAAATTTTTGAAAAATCATTTATCAGTAAACCACCCATAAATGAGTTTTTACCACAAAAATAATAAACATTGTTATTTGTCATACTACTTAATTTCCAACTATATATTTTGAACAAAATCTTAGTTATTTTTGAATATTTATTAAAAAAAAAATCCTATCAATAAATTACCCCTTGAGTTTTTTCCCAAAAACCAGTACAGTTCTCTTTGTCATGTCAATAAAAGCCTATATATGTATTTTAAACAAAATTACTCGTGCCATTTTAGAAAAATTTGTAAGTAAAAAAAAATTACTAATCAGTAAACTACCCTTAAAGGTTAGGGTAATTTTTTGGTGGTATAACCCTATAAAATCTAAATATAAAGTTGGGACGAAACTCATCAATAAATTTTGGATCTATGACCAGAGCCAGACAGACAGACAGACAGACAGATACATGGAGACAGACAGCATTTTAAATCTCACCATTTTGGTTTCACGTTCACATAAAACGTAAAAATTCGTCATCATCTCGAGATTGATTTTTTTTTACGATCACAATACTTTTCTTGATATGGGAAAGTAAAAAGCACAATACATAATTGGTCCCTGCATTATTGTGTTGTAATAATTGTTCTGAAAGAAACTATCATTAGATATTATAATAGTAAAGTAGTAAATACACATAATTATACAATTTCCGATAAATTTGAACAATAATCCCATATTAAAATCTTGGTTTGCATAAAAACTCGGCGCTCACTTGGACTGTAAGTAATAAACTATTCATATTAATAAAAATATTGATAAAAACATTATACCTCACACTGATTTAAGTGGCTACATTTTAAATCAAATAGCGATATGAGTTTAGTCAATATTTCGTTCATTTTATGGTATTTTGATTTAATAACTTTAAGAAAGACTAGTGCTCAGTGCTCCTAAACTTCTTTATCTAAGTTATATTTTCCTTTTTAAGATTATGAACATTTCTTTAAATTACGTGCCTCAGGGCTCGAGGTTCATGGATTCAAACCCAGTCTTGGTTGACGGATTTTTTCTGAGCGATACAAATCCGTAGCACAACTTAATTATTATTATTATTATTATTATTATTATTAGCACCGCATGTTACTACCCGTTCGGGTTATACGCACTTACGCTAATGTGTAATGGTAGGGTGATTGTGAGATGAAATGGAGGACCTACAGTTTAACGTGGAATCCGAACCACGGTGGAGGCCTGGCATTCCCCACATTCACAAGATGTCTTGTCAGAGGTGAAGGAAGGGTTTGGTAATCAGATAAATCTGTGGCGGGACCGAGGATTGAACCCCAGCCGCCAACACAGAAGTCTGACACCTTACCCCTAGACCGCCAGGTCACCACAACTTCTTTCAGAGGGAAGTAAGACCATTCATTGGTCCTACGTCGATTGTGGCATATTAATGATCCCTGGAAGGTGTGTGAGAATACCACTCCCGGCAAAATTAATAAGCCCTTTGCTCTCATTCATAGAAACTTTCGCATGGTCATATAATGAGTCAGTTCAGAACTAGTGCGCTAAATATCTCTAATTAAGAAGAAATAACCATTTAAATTATGATGCACTAGCATCATTACGTCTTACAAAAAGATGGAAGATGAAGCTCTCCAAGTATTATTAAACAACTGTCATAAAAACTCTCCATAAAACATCTTTCCCTGCCATTTTCTTTAATTGTTTTTTTAAAAGGCCTACTCGAGATCACATAAACTCAAGCTTATATATTAATCTTTATTAGACAAGTAACTACCCATATTAATATAGTATTGGTGACCTGGCGGTCTAGGGGTAAGGTGTCAGACTTCTGTGCTGGCGGCTGGGGTTCAATCCTCGGTCCCGGCACAGATTTATCTGATTACCAAACCCTTCCTTCACCTCTGACAAGACATCTTGTGAATGTGGGGAATGCCAGGCCTCCACCGTGGTTCGGATTCCACGTTAAACTGTAGGTCCTCCATTTCATCTCACAATCACCCTACCATTACACATTAGCGTAAGTGCGTATAACCCGAACGGGTAGTAAGACGCGGTGCTAATAATGATAATGAATGTAGTATTCCAGACTATAGTTCGTGAACTTCCTCAAATGACAAAAAATATAAAGTTGGTATTGGTTTTATTAAAATAAAAAATTTCCAATATCCTGAATGCGAGTGGTAAAGATATGAGAAATGTTATAATTGAAAGACAAAGATCGGGTGACCTCAAGACAGAGTCCTGGAACATCTGGGAGCGCATGGTAATTTTCCTTCTAAAGGAGTGAGAGTCCTAAGCTTAGTTTGATAAAAAAAAAAACTAGGCATAAGAATTGTATTATCATCAAACATGTGATTATACAATTCTTTGTTCATTTATGGTATGTCAATTTGGTATTAACGTTAGGCCTTTAAATTAAATTTGACTAGTTTTCTCGATTTTAAATTAAAAAAAGATGTTTTATAAGAAACAATATTTTCTAATTCAAAATACATGTCTTTAAACGTGTTTCAAAAAGTTCATTCAGTGGTATTAGTAACAATTAACAGTAGTTATCTTTGCACCATGCTTTCTTACCAGTTCCAAGCTATCCGCATTTAATAACAGTAATGGTATAGGGATATGATTGGTAGAGCGGAAAGAATAGTTAGCCACTATTGAGGAAAATACACCTTCAGTACACCTAGCCGGGAGACAAAATCCAACCCTCGTCAATGACAAACCAGACTAGAGGAATTTGACGTTCAATCCGCAGAGCAAACATGGTATTAAAAGATTGATTCTCTCAGTTTCTAACAAAATGTATGTAGGTCTATATATATATGTGTATAAATATATATATATATATGTGTATAAATACTCGTTTTTCTCGTTGAGGCCTACGCCCCCAAACCCCTGGTGCATTTTAGTTGCGAGGGAATGTAAACTAATGTAGTTTCAGAGCCGTTTTTTGATAGGTACTACCGTTTAGCCACAAGAGACCTCCAAAGAAAGGTCCGCACCGACTTTAAAGTTGCTCCAACATTTTAAATTTTTTTTAGGGGTTAAAAATTAAAATTTTAACTTTTTGGACTTTTCCTGTCGATTACAGGCCAAAAGTTATAAGTTTGCCAAATTTCAAGTTTCTAGCTCATCCAGAAGTGGGTAAACTTTAATGCTAGTCAGTGAGTCAGCCATGTGGTTTATAGTATTATATATATATGATTACTATTTTTTTTCCTATCCAAGGTTTTAAAATAATGTAAAAAACAACCTTATAAATTGGCAACAATTTTATTTTAATACTCATCATTAAATGATAACGAAATATAATTTTCCACATTTTCATCAGTTTTGAATTCTGAACTAATTCTGCACTCTTCCGTTACAAGTCGTTATAAAATCTCAACGGTAGGGTTCAAAGTAGGAGTAGGATTGATTTTCCAAATTATTTCCAGTGTTCAGACTAATTCACCAAACGAAACTTGTGAATAATTCATAGCTGGGTCTGCTAATAATCCGATTTGATGTTTGGCTGACTAATGCATCGAATGGGAATTAGATCGTCGTATTTGACTGACCGAATTTATTTATAGCGCCCAGTCACATAGAGATAGAACTTTTTGATTACTTGGAAATATAATAATGACGTCGATGAGTCGGTGCAATTTTTCGATTAGGCCTAAATATAGAAACAAATTTAAAGTAGATCAAGAAGGTCCTTTTCTACTGAAACAATTGTATGTATTTTCATAGACACATTTAATGTTTTAATTTTTTTTAGATGTGCATTTTAAGTTATAGTAATTTTCCATTTTTTGTAGTGTGACTTTTTTTTTATCATACACCTATCACTTCTTTTTATAGAATAATATAAATTTGTTCTTTATTTTAAGGTTTATCTTACCGTTTCCTAATTAAGATATCCCTAATTTATGACCTTTAAATATATGTTACAGCTATGGTTGCATACATTTAATTTTCTAATTGCTATTTAAGTTCAGGACTAATTTAGTCCTTTAATTTTCTCTCGTCTATGTAAATACATCAAGACTTATTTATAATTGAATATAAACGTTGTGATATTAATTAAGTTCAATAAAACGTAGAAATATAGTTATGTAGATCTATGAGAGAACGCCTTTGTATATATTTTTTCAAGTGAACTTATTTCCAAAATCAAAGTTAATCTTGTTTTATGTTTCGTTTGATTTGTATCTTTAGCTTTCTAGTCAATTTAATTTTAGCTGAAAATGTCTGATATGTGAAGAGTCAAAATTCACTTTATTGTTGGAGATTAATTTAAATAATAGCTGCAACCAAAATATGAGTTCTTTGCAAGATTACTTATATCCAAGTAGTTATTAACAATGACGTGATAACGTTATCATGTAGGCCTACGTGTTTGGATTTGACGCGTTTGCTTTGACATTTCCAGTCAGTCTCAAGTATATTTTCACAAAGTTTACGTTATGGGGGATACTCATGTTCGCATAATTATTTTTGGTACTTTACCTGATATCTTGATTCACTAATATTCTGTATGTAGCATGAGTTTGGCTCATATATTTGTTCTTACTACGACAAATACCCTGATTTTTTCCCCTATCACTCATTTGGGTTAACCTCATATGTACTAATTACATTCATGTGTAGGGTATTAGGAATGTTTATGTCATGATAAATATACCTGCATTAGCGTAGTGGGCGAGGGGAAACCGTTAAGGACAATCCACTCTCAGTCCATCCAACTGGAATCCAACGCCCATTATCACCATCTTCAGCAGTTAATTTCAAGAGTAGCGCCTTATACCTTGTTACCACCGAAGCAGGTTCAAGTGAGTTTATTCGATATATTTGTGAGATGAAAGTTACAAAAGTAACCCATATTGAATAAATAAATAATGGCACTAAGAATATTACACAAGGAATTGAAATATATAAAACTAAAACATACATATTTAATTAACACTTAAGATGACGTACTAAGTATTTTATTTTAAATTTTTAATAGCTTTACAATGCACATGAAATTTAAGTGACTGAAAATTGTACTTTAGTAATAAAAAAATTGAAAAATAATATAAAATTTGAATAAATAACTAACTCAAGTTTAAAAACAAACACAAATATAAAGTTAAACACTGTATGTATTTTATGAAGAAAGCTATACATAATATGATAACCAAAATAGATTAACACAAATTATTATATTTGTGATGGAAACGTAACAAGGAATATTTTGGGCAGTAGCGTTTACCTGAAAAGTCTAGGATTTATTAGTTTGTATGATATATCTGTCCTTGAAAAATATATATTTGGGCGATTTTCATAAAAAGATAGGCTAATTATGCCCTGGAAAAATAATATATTTGCATGCAGTTTGTGGGGAAATAGTGAGGTGGAGTCAAATCAAAGTTATTGTCTTTAGAAGGACTGGTCTGAACGTATGAGCTTAAACTGAATATTTGAATAGATATTTCTCTTGTAGGTTTGGTTGAAATGTGAAGATATTATAAAGTATTTTTTGAAAGTCGTGACCTTTCTCTCTGGTAAAGTATCATCATCTTTGTTCAAAGAGTTTTTTAAATTTTATTCTTAGCAAGTGTAACAAATGAAAATTTATCATTAATTCAAGAAAACACATTTAATACATTATTTATAATATTTTTAAGGGATATTTGTTTATAAAGCATCTCTGCAATAACACTTTTTTTAATAGTAGTGCAGTAAATATACAGCCAGCATTTAGCGCAGATGCATTGAAATTAAGATTTTCACTGTTAATAATTTTGATTTAAAGTTTTTCATGTCTTCATTAATCCGACAGCAGACATTTTATTTTTTCTTAATTTAATTTAAGATTAAAGCAGTATTTATAATACGAAAAAATCACATATATATTTTTTTATATATGTGATGCTATCGTGTTGTATGTATTATTTATGACAGTAAACCAAATGAAAATTTTATATAGGAATCACTCGTTCGGAAGAAGAGAGTTTGAGGTTTACAAACTTTTTTGGAAATGCTTTCATATAATTATTAATTAGTCAAGGAGTTTGCATATGCCACGGTTTATAAGTATTAATATGAAGTAATACCAACAACATATTCATGTTAATAATGTCTACTGCAGTAAATAAATACATAATATTTTCTAAATGGTCTTGTTTCGTTTTTTTTTAAATATTTTACACACTGAATTGTTTAGATTCCAATCAATTTTAATTACTGGGTGTTAATTTAATCTTGCAAGAAATTGAATTTGGAAAGGAGGTATTTACATGCAAGTTAATTTAGAGAATAAAACTGCCATGTTATTTTGTTAAAGTTAAAATGCATTATTTTAATTATTAAACATGTCCATTTTTTTAGAACAGCTTATTATTAATACCTGTACAGTCTTAAGCATATGTACTAGGGCTGAGTAATGTTGACTTGAATTTAGAAGAAGTGTATAAAATTTGCGTGGAGGGTGAATGGAAAATAATTTTTTAAAGACCACACTCAGTGCACTCGACCGAGATTCAAACCCCGATCTCCCTGTCATTGGCAGTTTAGTCTAAAATGAGTGACGACTTAGACCATGCGGCCACAACATTAGGTAAATTTTGTATTGCACAAACTGTTATATCGTTTTAATTCAAATGATAGACAATTTTATTTTGCAAATTTACACTACTCTTTGAAAGCAAAATAAAAATAGCACATAATACACTTTATATCTAAGGGTTTGTTAGGTTATGAATAAATGCCCAATTTTGGCAGAGACATTTTATCTTGTTATAGCCCTTCTTTTAATGAAAGTGCAAATCAAAAAATTAATATTCTAGATATTGGCTCTAAGATAAATGTTGTTCACGAATTGAATCTCACAGAATTTCTAAAATATTGAACACTATCCCATAATTGTTATTTGAGCTATTTTTTTTTTATCGAAGAATTGGTTTTCTCTAGAATACAATAGATGTATCGCAACATTATACATTTTTCTTTCGTTGACTCTTACCGCTTTCTTCTTAGTCCATTATCTCGCGTTTTCTTTTCCAATATTATTTTATCGTTTTGTATTTCTTTCTTTCTTTCTTTCCCTTTTACACAGCTGGAAAATAGAAATGAGCCAAGCTTCGTTTTATTTAGAGAAGATAGATTTCTTCTTACCACTTTACAAATCAAATAATAATCAAGTGTTTTATTTTAAAAATAAACGAAAGTACAGTTTTGGTTAATAATTTTAAAAACAATAAAACAGCTGAGAAATGGCGGATACAGGTTAATTTCAAAGGAAAGTAAAAATTACAAATAAGTCTATTTATTGCTTTTTTAAACTCTTACACAAAAAATACCAATTCATGAAGTAACAGTGGCGTAGCCTCAGAAAGGATTGTGGGATCAATATCCCTAAAATCTGCATATCTGCGGAAAAAACTACAACTGGGCTAGCGTAAAGATGCAATGAGCAAATTATTATAAATATTCTCCCTACCAATGATCAAAAGTAACATTTTAACCATAACATTACCCCACATTTTCATAAATATGACATGAAAACACTCCCTAAATAACTTTTCGGGATATCTTATGATCCAAAAAGTTTTGCCTCTGACATATAAAAGGCACATATCCACAAACCCCATTTTTGTTTCTAAGCCCGTCTACTATACAATCCTGCTTACGCGTACTATAATAATGGATGTTATTTATTAAAATAAAATATAATAATACTTAAGCGACCTGAATTTGAAAGTTACACGAATTTCTATATATTTTTCCTAAAAACAACAATGTTTAAATAAACAGTTTATAATTATCAAATGAATTGGTGGAGTAAAAATAAAATATTCAGGATTATAATATATCAACTAATCTATTTACTATAGTATAATTACAATGAATGCATTTTGTAGAAGACTATATGTAGCTTACAAACTAGTTTAACATTTACCACATACGCGCTTGTCGTGTTGAGCTCGACCGCTGAGGACGGGGAGATCGAGGTTCGAATCTCGGTTGGGTGACCTGGGGGGTGTTCCTAAATGGTTTTCCACTCTCCCTCCACGCAAATGCGGGTTCACGTCCTCTAACTCAACCTTTACAATTCCTAATCCATTAGCGTAATTAGTACTTAAAGCGGATAACCCGAACGGGTAGTAAGACGCGGTGCTAAATAATATTTACCGCATAGCCTCATGTTTCTATATTGAACATAGCACAAAAACAAATGGCTATTAATGAACCTTGAGACCGATTGATGCACATGAGTGTTATTTGAGCCTGAGTAGTTTTCTTCTTGATATATTCAGCACACATATATACATATATATGCCTATATATTTAGAAAAAAGGTCATAACCCTTAAACATCTCACGTAATGCTCACCTTGATCGAAACATCTTAGTCTTTCGCACACCCTTACACGCCCTCTCCCCCTCTACACAAAGGAGACCCGCCCCTTCATCTCCCAAGAATAGCAAAGGAGTAATAGTAGTAGTAGTAGTAGTAGTATTAGTAGTAAGAGTAATATTGGGAGAAGGGCCAGGGAACTGTACGCACATTTTGGCTCATGCACAAAGCGTAGATATTGTCCCTCCCCTTCTTTTTCGTTCCCCCTCTCCCTCTATATTCATTGCAGTCCCCCTCACCCTACTCCCTTCAAAACTTTCTCCCCCTCAAAAACGCTTCTATTACAAGTTATCTGTTTCATTCAAAAGGGTGGTAGTTTTCATTTAGTTATCTTCTTCCCCGACTTCCGAACGTACAGAGTGGAATAATAGCCAAGAGACGACGAGGTTTTGTTTCGGAACGTTTGTGGCGATTGACGTGATAGGAGAACCTCTGTATGATCGCGCTGCTTTGGTTTAATGCTGAGGATCGATGGTTCTGAAGTATTGCGAATGTCACGAAGGTCCCTTAAGGGGAGTGACACATGCTTGGAGATTGTGACTTGATAGAAATGGCTGAAACTTGTACCAGTTTCGTTAGATAAAGGTCTAAGACCTTTCCTAATTCACGTTCCCTCCTCTGTATAAGTTCTCGATGGTTGCTAACGTCCATCACTTGAGTTTGAGATGACTTGGTGGTAGGTTTTGTGTTATTATATGGTTTTCAGATTTCCGTTATTTCACGAGGACTTCACAAGAATTCGTAGACTACACCCAAATTTATCTTTCAACAATATATAATACCTCCTCAACAATATGAAAGGGTCAATATGGGTATTATCTTTGTGTCAGCCCCCCTTGCATATCTTTTTTCCCACTGCGTCTTATCAACTATCCGGCATGTTAACATTTAATTACGTTAGTGGGCTTGAAATGAGGTTTATAAAATTTTGATAAAATATACCCCTATTTATGTGGAGAAAGATTGGAAAACAATTTTGGAGAACTTACCGTAACTTGGTACAACTGGGCGGATTCCGACCCCGACCTTCCCGTGAAGTAGACACTAGATTAATGAGACTTGCATTTAGTCCACGTGTGGGTATTTTCTTGTTTTAATTACGAGCTTAACAAATTAATTACAATAGGACATAATAAAATCAATGCAAGAGTTTTATTTTAGCAATATTGTTAAACAAGGCTGCAATTTTTAAGTGCATGCGTTCTATTACTAAAGTGATTTAATGGTTTCATATGTAAGGGAGATGGTTTTATAAGGAAGTGCAGCAGGTGGGAAGCGTGAACAAGAAAATAAGCCCCTAGTACATCTAACCGAGACTCGAACCTTGGCCTCCTTGTAATTGAAAATTCAATGTATTGGGAGGTTAACGCCGTAGGTATGGATTGTAATTATTTGATGATGATATTATTAATCCAAATAATATAAAACATTGTCAAGATTAAAAGTTACAATAAATGTAGCAGGACCAGCCTTGCTTAATATCGGAACATACATTTTTCTATTATTATTTCATTATATTTACTATTTTAAACAATTGGGCTCTTTTGTCATGAAATTTGTCGTTTACCAAGTCTTTTCTACCTCTCCCCCTCTCTTTTTCTCCCCTCTATACCTACCCCTAAGGTATCCCCCTCCCCCCAACACCGATCTTCTACGGTACGTATCCAAGTCACTCGTCTCGTATTAAATTGTGTGCAACAAAAGGAACGGGTTGTACCCCTGGGATCTGCTGAGGGAACTTTCATTACTCTCTTTTTCCTTCCTATTTCCTAATTAGCTTATCTCTTCCGCCTTCGCCTCTCTTGAATCTTCATCGTCTCTCTTTGGTATTTCAATTCTACTCGTACATCTTGACTTGCACCCATCCGCTCCTTCCTATCCCATTTTTTGTACGTTCCTCTATTTGAAAAATTTAACACTTTTATTTTATTCTGAAGTTATTAAGACACTTTAAAGACAGAAATTAGTGTGTAATTCACTAAATATTAGATTAGATAGTAAAAAATGGTGGGTGCCCCAAGAGACCAATTGTAGAAGCCCACACTTTCTTTCTCTTGTGTCTTATCTGAACTAATTTGGACTGTTTAATTTTCACTCTTTACCAGTTTTCTCTCTAACTTTTTTTTTTAAGTTGTGGTGGAAGGGAAGTCGAATTAAGGTGTTTTTGCAGCTTTTATATCAAATCAAGTTTTTGGCCAAAAGAAATCAAGTAATTCTCATGTAGATACAAATTTAATTTTATTCCCACGGTTACCTCTACAGTTAGTGAATATTTGTGAAGGGTGTCCTAGAGTTTGATGACAACCTTTATCTTTATTTACAATTTTTCTTATCTAATGCTGCTATGATCGTGACTGATAATCAAGAATTGTTGATCCCCATGTGAAAAAAATTAAACTTTATGGTTCTACTGGAGGAATATTCTATTAATTTGACGAAATAAAAGTTTTGTTATAAAAACTGCCCCTTTATCGACTTCCCCACCTTAAAATATACAAAAAAGAGTGGGTAGAGGCTTCTTCCAATCACTGATAAACCAGATCAGAGGAGCCTAACATTTAGTCCACGTGTCCACCAATGCGAGTGGGCATGTACTACGATATTTTTTGAATATTTAATCCGTAAAATGTGAGCCTTAAAGTTTTATCAACCATATTCAAATCGTTAGTGAAAAATAAAAAATATTGCATAAGATTGCCAATGGTATTTGTTTTAGAATTAATAACTTATTTTACAGAGGGAAAAATAAATCCCTCCTAAAAAAAATATTCAAATAGTTAAAAGTTTCAGGTGCTGACATAATTCAGTTTAATTACACGGATAGATATGGAGAGGAGCTATTGATTATGTTAATGATTCTTTGTAACTGTGACCCCTACCAGTGAATGAATAGTCTTAGGAGTAGGCTTATAATACACATAATGAAGTCAGGTTTCAAACCATGGCTGGCCGTACTTGGGAGTGGTATTTACCGATCCTCTCTGCATTATGGTGCGTTTCCTTACAAAGCCAAATCACTTACATTAAATCATTGCTAAACTTTGTGTTGAAAGTAAAATTTACTAGTAGTTTTGTGAATATCAGACCTCACTCCTCCATTCAAAAAATTCTGACTTCTTATAATGTAAGAATAAAGTCATGTTCTTATCGTTGCTACATTCTTAAGATTTTTACTTAGATTTCAAGTTGAAATATCTCCCATAGTTTCTCCATGGATTTTAATTTGATATCTTTCCTTTGAGATCAAGATTAACAGAAAACAAATTCAGATTATATTAATTAGTACTGCATATATTATATTCATAGAGACTAATTTCATTTAGTGGGTTTCAAGACGTAAATTCCGATAGTAAATACCAAAATAAAAAATAAAAGAATTTAACACACGTCATTTGGTATAAAGTTCAAAAGATTTCCCCGCCAAATTTATTTAGAATTGGTCCAAGCTTTTGGTAGTAGTCGTGAAACGAACAGACAGACAAAAAGAAGAAATGACTAGTGATCAAATTAAAACAAGATCTCACTCCACTTGGTCAACTAAATCCATGACATTAGGTTTTGGTGTTTAGAATTAGTTTCTTCACTTTAGGTTAATTTGTGTAACACCATGTCCAGAAAATACGAGACAGATACACAAATTAAATAGTTTAAATTAATGCAATATGTTGCACCATTTTCCGAATTTTCCCTAACGTTTACTCCTGCGTAACATACGCTTTTAAAAATCAATGAGCTTTAGAGATTACATTGTTACGTTTTGGTTATCAGAATTTTTGCGCTACACACCTCGAGAATCATACTCTCTCCATTAGTCTCGAACACTGGGTTTAGCCAGGTTAGCCGCTTATATCTTAATTTAATTGGCCATTGTTTTATCACACTTGAAAGCTTTCATCGAAAGGAGGGAGGGAGGGAGCGGGGAAATATCTATATCGAAATGAAATCCACTCCCTTAGTGGTCCTAAAAATATTACCAGTAAGCTAGGCCATAGGAGGCGTTCTAATATTATGCAAGCACATTTTTGGCCATTTTAACCCCTTCCCCCTTCTTGCAGGCAAAAATAAGTAAATGCCTGACCATGCCCCTCATTCTTACGTTAGATTAGCCAACTTTTTTTTCATTTGTTCACAGGAATAACCATTCTTTTTTCCATGCAATTTTGCCTATAGCCTGAACAAGTAGTAAGACGAGACAATAAATAAATTAAAAATTCATACAATTTATAAATCTCTGGTAGTTATTAACATAGAGGTGTGAATTAATATTGCGAAATAATTGACAACTAACACTGATATACAAGTAAAATAAATTCAAATTTATTTAACAGGTAAAATTAATACAAATTATCACACTATAAAAGTTTAAAATTTTAATTTACTTTTCATTGAAGTTTAAAAAAAAAGTATTACATATGAATACATGGATATTATATTTATAAAAATATAACTCAAACTTCACTTAAACCGATGACCAAAGATCCTTGAATCCACGTCTCAACACTTTCAACTATAATGATTCTATTTGTGGCAGATAGATCACCCAAGCTTTGACTTACTTCTATAGGCTTCTCCACTTCTTTCTCGTTTAGCCACTCAGCACCTTCATTGCTGTCCGAAGTTCAAGCGGCTTACAGTGTGCCCTCCCTCAATTTTGCCCGTCTTTTTCTGTCTTACGTAAGTATTGTTCTGGCCCCCTACCCCCTAGTCAGCAAAAATAAGCAAAGCTCGAACACCCTCATCCCCTAAGATGCTTATGTAATACTTTAACCCCCNTTCACAGGGGAGCAATGGTTTGTTTAAAACATCTTAACTCGGTCAGTAGAGCGTCTGACTAATGAGATAAGAATGGCTTGAGGTTCGATTCATGGAACGGAAGAAAATTTTACCATCGGTGAAATTGTCAATTCTCTTTTCATATTGATGCGTTTGACGGTCGAGAGACTGAGCTATGTTGGGGATAGAACCCCGGTATTGTGTACTGAGTGCCCTCTGTCCCCCCCTTAACCCCCCAAAAAGGTTTACTTTTACGCAAATACGAGTAAATTTCCTCAAAATTAAACCCATCTTCTTATACCAGCAGTGTAAGCAAATGTAGATTGATCGGAATTGCAGTAAGACACGGTGTGAAAAAAAACCCACCTAAGAGTTGCTTCATTTTAAAAACATTCTCTTTGTTTATTTTTAATTTTTGCTCCAATTCTATAAAGTAACTTAATACCGATTTTCATTCATATTTAATTGACAGCTGACTGAATCGTTTTCCTATTAATTGATTAAGTTTTATTAACTGATTATGGATTAATGAATTAATAATAATGATAGCCCCTGTATTCACACTGGATGTCACCTGATCTACACATTTTCGCAATAGATTAGATTACTTTTAGCAGGAAGATCTAATTTCTATAATAGGTTTGGTCCAAGTGGGATTTACCACTGTGGTTTTCCCATAACTTTTATTTTATATTAAAGTGGGTGCACATCCTCTTAATAGCCTTCCTCTTTCTTGTCTCTTAGATTAAGCTGTTAATAATATGGTTTAAAACGTAATTAAAAATAAAATGGTACTTCATAACCGTGAATACATTTTATTCAAGTTTATTATTATTTTGAACAAAATTGTTCTTATTAGTTTTTTATTAAACTTCCCTTGAATGACTTTTTTTCTGATAACAAGTACACAGGGTTATTTATCATGTCAAACACTCCTCAAATACCCATTTTGAAACACATTATATATGTCAGTTTTAAATAACTTAAATTTCTTAGAAACAACTTTTTTTGTTAGTAAATTATGCTTAAATTAATTTTCTAAAAAAAAAAAAATCGGAAAAGTATAAAATTCAATTTATTAGGTAAAATACCCATTTTTAGCTATATCGTTGAAGCCATTCTAGAAAAATATCTATCTTTAAAAATAAGTCATGATTATTTTATATCTAAAATTAAAACCACGATTATTTTAATGTACAAACATATAACATCTAAATAACAAGTTTTAATGATATTCATAAAACTGTTTCTTCTATAACCCTGATAGGCTATATATAAAAACCAGCATTAGGATTGACATAATTATAAAACAAAATTTATTGAGGACGGGGACAAATAAAACATCAATAAATATTTATAATCTTGAAGTCGATTACAATACTCTTTCTTTTACAATAAAGTGAAAAAAAGATACCACGTTCAAACTCTCAGATACCCTAAGTGTTGTGTGGTCAGTTCTAGAATTTAAAGTAGCCATCAGTAGATGTTCCTAGAGGATAAAGAAGAAGTGGACATTATTGTTTTATCACATTAAGGTGGGGATGTAAGGAACTTTTTTTTACAGTTTTTATAGAAAAAAATTTTTTGGTCCAAATAAATCAAATTGACCTATTGCTTCTATACACACACCGAATTTTTTTTACATGATTACCTCAACAGCAGTTGAATATCAGACATATGTGTCCTGGAGTTTCATGAAAACATTTTCTATTCAATTAAAAGGTTTTTTTTTAGTTAATGCCCTCTGTGCTCATGATACATTCAATAAATGTCGATATCACCGTGTAAAGAAAATTAAACTTATGTTTCTACAGGAGCAATATTTTATTTATTTTGACAAAAATATTGTTTTGCTATAAGAACTACACAAACATTTTCGCATTTCTTGAATCCCCACCTTAACTGTTTGCATTTATTTAATTTAGTGAGGTTGTCTCCTTATTTTATTTAATAGAATCAATAAACATTAAAATATAATTAAAATAGTTTTCATTGCACTTAACTATCGTTTTGGGCTATATGAATGTATATATTTTATGAACTAGGCTAGGGATACGGATATTTTCACGTTGTCTATTGTAATTAGGAACATAAAAAAATCAGTTATAAGTAAACTACCCTTAAATAATATTTCCTCATGGCAATTTTTGTACAATTATTTAATTTTCAAATCTTATTCATCAGCAAACCAAACTAAAACAATCTGTTTTTCAAACTAAAATAAATAATTATTTATAATTTAAAATAACTCATTGATAACTATTTTTAACAATATCTCAATATCAATTTTTCAAAAAATTTGGCCTTAGAAAAATCATTAATAAAATTAAGGAATGGAAAAAAATTAGCGATTTATCCTGGAGAACTTTTAATATCTAAATATCATGTTTTAAAGAACCTCTTCCGACCGTTTGGCTTTTAGCCCCAGGCATAGGATTGTAAGAGCCACATTTTTTTACTTAGCTGGTACATAGTTCCAGAACCATCATATTCTCGAAGTAGAACATACATATAGGAAGGCCCACCCCGAAACGGGCCCGGTACTAGCGGTAAAGTGTGGGCCTCCCTCTTATTATAATATTTGACTTCAGTGGTGGGGAAATCTTATTTGTCTTAAGGTCAGAAAAAAAAAGCATTTATGAGGGGCCTGGGGACAATTCCCCGTCCAAAAAATATTTAAAGTGGTATTCGTAAGTTTTTTTACTAGACTTTTTTAAATAAAATATTTGATGTGGCTCTACTCATAGGAGTAGAAAGCCAATTTTTCCGCAAGAAAGTTTTACTATACCTTTTGACAATAAAAGCTTTCATACGTATAAATAGAAACATCCTATGGACTCCATCAAATTTAAACAGAATCTGGATCTCCATCTCCCCGAAATCACCGTTTATACGCACTTGGTGCTTTTCCACAAACTGTTTGAAATATGAATGCCTATATAAGCTATTTAAAGTGATCACTGTCTATAAGTAAATGCCTATTATAATCTTAGAAGTTAGTTGAAGTGGTCTTCTCCCAAAACATTTTCAAAAATTTGATGATTCCACAAGTTATTTGGAGTTTTATACAAAGTCATCTTTCAGTTTCATGTTCAAGAATATAAAGGGTTGTTAGAATTGTAAGGGAGAAGTTTATTCCAGGAGAGGGAGGAGTTTATTTCATTCAGGGGGGAGCGACAAGTTATTTTCCGTTTCTGAACCATTGATATAATTTGGTTTGTATATTTTTTTTTATAAACTTGGTTATCACTTTTACAAAAGAAAATCAATGTACAGAAATTGGTATATAACTTAACTGAATACTGAAATGTTACACACATACTGGAGTATTTAAATCGAACTTTATTTACTGCCCGACTCTTTTTATGTGCCAAATTTAATTTCAGTACAAAAATCATCGACTCCGTGAAATTTCCAAATAATATGAAACGAAAATAATGTCTAAATTGAACCAATGATAAATTGTGACAAATGCCAGTAAGTTCTTCAGTAGGAAACCTTATCTGTTGAAATGGATATGTAATGTTTGTTATTAACTATGGATATAGATTGTCATTCATATTTTATTTGGAATTTTTTGAATCTTCTAAATTTTTCTAAACTTATAAATCTGGATACCAGCCCCGGGCTCCTAAAAGTCCCTGACCCTGTATCATGGTACCAATAGTTACCCTCACAACCCAAAATCACGTAAGGGGGAGGGGGGGGGAGGGTGTATCTTTTTTTTATAGGTCTATAGTGTTTATTTATTTTAACAGCATTTTTGTCGATGCTTAAAAAAATATTAAAACTTAAGCTCATATTTAACATTTCTCATTAAATATGGTAGCTCTAAGATTTAAATTTAAAATAAAAAGCTTCTAAGCCTCCACTTTAATTAGATAATTGAAACAACTCGTTTATTCGATAAATATATTTTGTTCATAAACTATTTGTGATAAAATGTATAAAACCACGGGTCTGTTTCATGAAACTTTACGTCTACAATTTACGACTTAAAAGAATATTTTACTCTTGGAAATAAAAAGGGTTTCATAAAGAACATTATTTGACCTGTAAATTCTTGTGTGCTTGAAGAATAGACAATAGTAGGTGACCTGGTGGTCTAGGGGTAAGGTGTCAAACCTCTGGGCTGAGAGTACAGGGTTCAATCCTCGGTTCCAGCATAGATTTATCTGATTTACAAAACATACCTTCACCTCTGGTAAAAATAATATTAATCACAACTTGTTAACGTGTGGAATGCCAGGCCTCCACCGTGGTTCGGATCCCACGTTAAGTTGCAGATCCTCCATTTGATCGCACAAATACCCTACCATTACACATTAGCGTAAGTGCGTACAACCCAAACGGGTAGTAAAACGCGTTGCTAATAATAATAATATACAATATTTACAAGTCAGCTGTTTAATTTACAAGTAAAATACTAAAACATCCAAATTTGTCTTCATTTTTACAGCAATAAAAAATACACAAACTAATTAAAAAATGACCCGCCTCTGTGGCGTAGTTGGCTAACGCGCTTGTCGTGTTGAGCTCGACTGCTGAGGACGGGGAGATCGAGATTCGAATCTCGGTCGGGTGAACAGGGGGCGGTTTTTCCTAAATGGTTTTCCACTCTCCCTCCACGCAAATGCGGTTTCACTTCCTCTAATTCAACCTTCCCAATTCCTAATACATTAGAGTAATTAGTACTTAAAGCGTATAACCCGAACGGGTAGTAAGACGCGGTGCTAAATATTATTATTATTTATTAAAAATGATTTTGTGGCAGTTGTAGTTAAATATTAAAATATCAGTAATTAAAAATATTAATTAAAATGAATACATGTTGTTGGAAGCGTCCTAAATTTTAGTTACTAAATAAAATAAATTTATGGAATAAGGCAGATTATATTAATGTTATTTATTTTTGATGTTCAACATTACCGGGGGGACACTGCGTAATTTATTCTTTCCTGAACTAAGAAATTTGCTTTATTTTATACAACAATAATTACTATAACTTGTAATAAATAGCTTAGGATTAACAGGGAACGAAATAAAACAACAAATAACAAAAGGTAACAGGATAGCTGGATGCCTTAATTAATCAATATGGTACAGCAGATATCTACGACCAGATTGAATAGCAAGAATATATAAGTCGGCGTGGTAAGATGAATACTCGTATGTGCCTCAGAAACACGCGGTGAAACTACACGCACCCAACAACAGCTGGAGGTCGTGGAGATGCGAATATTGAGAAAAAATCACTAATAAATTGCTACTAGAGAGAAAGAGAAAGAGAGAGAGTGAGAGAAATGAGAATATAGTACAATATAATCTTGTCAAATCAACCCCATCACTGAATGGATAGCTTCACGTAGGAGAGAATGGAACCAACATAATGACAGGATACAAGAAGACAGAATTGTCAAAATAGCAAGAGAGGAAAGATCTACAGGGAGGAGAAAAGACGAAAGACCGAGGTAAAGATGGAAGGAAAACCTTTAAAGCCTTAGAATGAAGCAGACCGATGAAAATGAAAGAAGATGATATTGTAATAATTTCTCAGTTGTTAATGAAGCCATTCGAGACCGTTTATGCGTGGACGTCTCCTAATCTCAATAACCACTAGTCTACAACCTCACTATGTCTTTTTACAATATTCATGTTACTTAAAATATTCACACAGGTAGTAAGTATCCTGAACTAATTATATATAGGTGACCTGGTGGTCTAGGGGTAAGGTGTCGGACTTCTGTGCTGGGGGTTCAGGGTTCAATCCTCGGTCCCAGCAAAGATTTATCTGATTACCAAACCCTTCCTTCACCTCTGACAAGACATCTTGTGAATGTGAGGGAATGCCAGGCCTCCACCGTGGTTTGGATCTATAACCCGAACGGGTAGTAAGACGCGGTGCTAATCATAATAATAATAATTATTATATATACAATATTTTCTATTAAAATTGCACTTGGAAAGTATTTTACCTATTGGATGAGATTTGTAGAGAATACTCCTTGATATACAATTGTTGGCCAGCTACAAGTACTTTTATGAAACCAAACTTAATGATAATTTTTTATTTTGTAAATTGTAAAATTTTACCTGTAGCTTTATTAAACACAATTTCATAAGTTCTTACAACTCACAAGTAAATTCTCTTGTAAATTGTAGACTTGTAGCTTTATAAAACAGGCCTCAGTTGTTCTCATCTCATGTGTGGATATCAAACAAGACATATTTCTGGCACTGGTTGTATGCAGAGAGGGTTGATAGGAGGCTCGGGGGGTGAGGAGGAGAATAGGAAGCCACCCTCTGCGCCTATATCTCCCCACCAACTCGTGTTAGTTGTGTAAAATGGGTCGATCAGTGGATGGAAAGCCTGCGGGATGCTGCGCCTCACAAAACCGAATGCGACACAAATTGGAGAAAGACGAGAAGAAGTAATGCTGTATGTTAGGGATGATAAAACTGTGGTGTTCTTGCCACACGAGGCTCTCAGGGACAGTTCTTGCTAGGGATGATCAAGCCGTGATGTTCTTGCCACACGAGTCTCTCAAGAACATGTCTTGCTAAGGATGATCAAGCTGTGGTGTTATTGCCACACGAGGCTCTCAGGGACAGTTCTTGTTAGGGATGATCAAACTGTAGTGTTCTTGCAACACGAGGCTCTCAGGGACATGTCTTGCAAAGGATGATCTAATTGTTTTGTTCTTACCACACGAGACTCTAGGAGACATGTCTTGCTAGGGATGATCAAATTGGTTTGTTCTTACCACACGAGGCTTTCATGGACAATTCTTGCTAGGGATTATCAAACTGTGGTGTTCTTGCCAAACGAGGCTTTCATGGACAGTTCTTGCTAGGGATGATCAAACTGTGGTGTTATTGCCACACGAGGCTTTCATGGACAGTTCTTGCTAGGGATGATCAAACTGTGGTGTTATTGCAACACGAGGCTCTCGGGTACATGTCTTGCTAGGGATGATCTAATTGTTTTGTTCTTACCACACGAGACTCTAGGAGACATGTCTTGCTAGGGATGATCAAACTGTAGTGTTCTTGCCACACGAGACTCTAGGGGACATGTCTTGCTAGGGATGATCTAATTGTTTTGTTCTTGCCACACAAGGCTCTCGGGCACATGTCTTTCTAGGGATGATCTAATTGTTTTGTTCTTGCCACACAAGGCTCTCGGTGACATGTATTTCTAGGGATGATCAAATTNGGATGATCAAATGGTTGTGTTCTTGCCACACGAGGCTCTCGGGGACATGTCTTGCTAGGGATGATCTAATTGTTTTGTTCTTGCCACACAATGCTCTAGGAGACATGTCTTTCTAGGGATGATCAAGCTGTGGTGTTCTTGTCACACAAGGTTCTCGGGGACATGTCTTGGTAGGGATGATCAAATTGTTGTGTTCTTGCCACACGAGGCTCTCGGGGACATGTCTTGTTAGGGATGATCAAATGGTTTTGTTCTTGCCACACAATGCTCTAGGAGACATGTCTTTCTAGGGATGATCAAGCTGTGGTGTTATTGTCACACAAGGTTCTCGGGGACATGTCTTGCTAGGGATGATCAAATTGTTTTGTTCTTGCCACACAAGGCTCTAGGAGACATGTATTGCTAGGGATTTTCTAATTGTTGTGTTCTTGCCACACAAGGCTTTCGGGGACATGTCTTGCTAGGGATGATCTAATTTTTTGTTCTTGCCACACAAGGCTCTAGGAGACATGTCTTGCTAGGGATGATCAAATTGTTTTTTTCTTACCACACGAGACTATAGGAGACATGTCTTGCTAGGGATGATCAAATTGTTTTGTTCTTACCACACGAGGTTCTTGGGGACATGTCTCTTTAGGGATGATCAAATACTTGTGTTCTTGCCGCACAAGGCTCTCGGGGACATGTCTTGTTAGGGATGATCTAATTCTTGTGTTCTCGCCACACAAGTCTCTAGGAGACATATCTTGCTAGGGATGATCTAATTGTTGTGTTCTTGCCACACAAGGATCTCGGTGACATGTATTTCTAGGGATGATCTAATTGTGGTGTTATTGCCACACGACGCTCTAGGAGACATGTCTTGCTAAGGATGATCAAATGGTTGTGTTCTTGCCACACGAGGTTCTCGGGGACATGTCTTTATAGGGGATGATCAAGCTGCGGTGTTCTTGCCACACAAGGCTCTAGGAGACATGTCTTGCTAGGGATGATCAAATTGTTTTGTTCTTACCACACGAGGCTCTTGGGGACATGTCTTGTTAGGGATGATCAAATTGTTTTGTTCTTGCCACACAAGGCTCTAGGAGACATGTCTTGTTAGGGATTATCAAACTGTGGTGTTGTTGCCCCACATGGCTCTTGGGGACAGTTCTTTCTAGGGATTATCAAGCTGTGGTGATCTTGCCACACGAGGCTCTTGGGGACAGTTCTTGCTAGGGATGATCAAACTGTGGTGTTCTTGCCACACGAGGCTTTCATGGACAGTTCTTGCTAGGGATGATCAAACTGTGGTGTTCTTGCCACACAAGGCTTTCATGGACAATTCTTGCTAGGGATGATCTAATTGTTTTGTTCTTGCCACACGAGGATCTTGGGGACATGTCTTGCTAGGGATGATCAAATTGTTGTGTTCTTTCCAAACAAGGTTCTCGGGGACATGTCTTGGTAGGGATGATCAAATTGTGGTGTTCTTGCCACACGAGGCTCTAGGAGACATGTCTTGCTAGGGATGATCTAATTGTTGGGTTCTTGCCACACAAGGCTCTAAGAGACATGTATTGCTAGGGATGATCAAATTGTTTTGTTCTTACCACACGAGGCTCTTGGGGACATGTCTTTCTAGGGATGATCAAATTGTTGGGTTCTTGCCACACAAGTTTCTTGGGGACATGTCTTGCTAGGGATGATCAAACTGTGGTGTTCTTGCTACACGAGGCTCTTGGGGACAGTTATTTCTAGGGGATGATCAAGCTGTGGTGTTCTTGCCACGCGAGGCTCTTGGGGACATGTCTTGCTAGGGATGATCAAATTGTGGTGTTCTTGCCACACAAGGCTCTTGGGGACAGTTCTTTCTAGGGGATGATCAAGCTGTGGTGTTCTTGCCACACGAGGCTCTTGGGGACAGTTCTTGCAAGGGATGATCAAGCTTTGGTGTTCTTGCCACACATGGCTCTTGGGGACAGTTCTTTCTAGGGGATGATCAAGCTGTGGTGTTCTTGCCACACGAGGCTCTAGGAGACATGTCTTGCTAGGGATGATCTAATTGTTGTGTTCTTGCCACACAAGGCTCTAGGAGACCTGTCTTGTTAGGGATGATCAAACTGTAGTGTTCTTGCCACACATGGATATTGGGGACATGTCTTGCTAGGGGATGATCTAATTGTTGTGTTCTTGCCACACAAGGCTCTAGGAGACATGTCTTGTTAGGG
>CABEEJ010000521.1:103051-154749 GCA_901482245.1 Timema douglasi
TCTCGGGGACATGTCTTGCTAGGGATGATTAAATTGTTTGTTCTTACCACACGAGGCTCTAGGGGACATGTCTTGCTAGGGGATTATCTAATTGTTTGTTCTTGCCACACGAGGTTCTCGGGGACATGTCTTGCTAGGGGATGATCTAATTGTTGTGTTCTTGCCACACAAGGCTCTAGGAGACATGTCTTGCTAGGGATGATCAAATTGTTTTGTTCTTACCACACTAGGCTCTTGGGGACAATTCTTGCTAGGGATGATCAAATTGTTGTGTTCTTGCCACACAAGGCTCTTGGGGACATGTCTTGCTAGGGATGATCAAACTGTGGTGTTCTTGCTACACGAGGCTCTTCGGGACAGTTATTTCTAGGGGATGATCAAGCTGTGGTGTTCTTGCCACGCGAGTCTCATGGGGACAGTTCTTTCTAGGGGATGATCAAGCTTTGGTGTTCTTGCCACACGAGGCTCTTGGGGACAATTCTTTCTAGGGGATGATCAAGATGTGGTGTTCTTGCCACACGAGGCTCTTGGGGACAGTTCTTGCTAGGGATGATCAAACTGTGGTGTTCTTGCCACACGAGGCTTTCATGGACAGTTTTAGATAGGGATGATCAAACTGTGGTGTTCTTGCCACACGAGGCTTTCATGGACAATTCTTGCTAGGGATGATCTAATTGTTTTTTTCTTGCCACACGAGGCTCTTGGGGAAATGTCTTCCTAGGGGTGATCAAATTGTTGTGTTCTTGCCACTCGAGGCTCTTGGGGACGCTTCTTGCTAGGGATGATCAAACTGTGGTGTTCTTGCCACACGAGGCTTTCATGGACAGTTCTTGCTAGGGATGATCTAAATGTTTTGTTCTTGCCACACGAGGCTCTAGAATACATTTCTTGCTAAGGATGATCAAGCTGTGGTGTTCTTGCCACACGAGGCTGTTGGGGACAGTTCTTTCTAGGGGATGATCAAGCTGTGGTGTTCTTGCCACACGAGGCACTTGGGGACAGTTCTTTCTAGGGGATGATTAAGATGTGGTGTTCTTGCCACACGAGGCTCTCATGGACAGTTCTTTCTAGGGGATGATCAAGATGTGGTGTTCTCGCCACACGAGGTTCTCGGGGACATGTCTTCCTAAGGATGATCAAACTGTGATTCTTTTGATTAAAAAATAACCTTTAGCAAATTGTGACAATGGTTATAGCTAATGTGCCCCAAGCCTCTTTGTTAGGCATTTGGGAAAGTGCTTCAGTATAATCTTTTGTTGTTGATGGGAAGGCTGGGATTTTATTTCCGGCTTAATGTACTTAAGGTAGATTAGAAGAATTGGGGATAAAAGGTCAGTGTTTTACAGTTTTTATATCAAAACAATTTTTTGGTTAGAAGAAATCAAACAACTCTTCAGTAGAGACACATAATTTAATTTTCTTCACATAGTAATATCAACAGTTCTTTAATAACTGTCAAGATTGTCATAGCATTTAAAAGTTTATAGTGTAATGTTAATATGCTCATGGCAGATATTCAAGAACTATTGATTTCACCATGTAAATAAAATTAAATTATATGTTTCTGCTTGAGCAATATTTGATTTAAGTAGGGCAAACATGCTCTTTGCTATTAAAAAACCCTCCTAAAACACCTTTTCTATACATCCCCCCCTCCCCCCTCATCTTAAGTGTTTATTACGAAATTGTTTCCTGAGCTACTTCCACACAAATTTGGCTAAATTTTCTCTAAGCTATACCTTCCTCATCCCTAATCTATTTAGTTTACGTATGTAAATAACCTTATTATGTGTAGCAAGACTCTAGGAATTGTTAGATTGTTGTCCTGGTTCCTAAACTATTTAGCCTCCTTTCCGTTCATGGGAAGATCGGGACTTCAATCCCATCTGGGGCATGAATTGTCTTTTTATTTTGGTTTGTTTCTTACTAACGGTTAGTTTTCTACTAATTTAGCTATACTAACGTAGTAGTTTTATGCTATAAATTAAATCAAATGTACCAGCATTTTCGTAGAGGTGGCGTCGGAAACCATTTAGAAAAAAACCCACGTACAAATACACCCAGCTGGGATTCAAACATTGACCTATCTGGTGGTGAAAACCCGGACTATACACTTAGTCCGTGTGCTTACTAGATCGGTTAAGAGCTTGTTTGCACATTTTATACTTCCATTTCTCCTAGTTCGGATTAAATTGTTGATAAATACTACAGGTGTACCGATTCAGTAAAACAGATTACAGATGGTTTAAAATAATTGTTCATGCTACGATTATTTATTAATAACTATTAATAAATATGCTTAGCAGTTAATAAAATTAATACAAAAAGATTTTATTTAAAAATCAACAGTTAAAGCTTTGATAATCTTAATTTTTGATTAATCTTTTACCCGCCTCGGTGGCGTAGTTGGCTAACGCCCTTGTCGTGTTTAGCTTGACCGCCGAGGACGGGGAGATCGAGGTTCGAATCTCGGTCGATGGGTAACTGAGGGTGGTTTTTCCTAAATGGTGTTCCACTCTACCTCCACGCAAATGCGGGTTCATTTCCTCTAATTCAACCTTCCCAATTCCTATTCCATTATCGTAATTAGTACTTAAAGCGTATAATCCGAACGGGTAGTAAGATGCGGTGCTAAATATTATTATTATTATTATTATTAATCTTTGCATAACCGACAAAATTTGGAACTAGATTGTTAGTTTTATCGACGATATTAACTTATATTTCTTTATCTGGATATGTTATCTTTGCATGGCCCACAGCCCAGATGTAGTGTGTATATAAGTGTTTTATTTTCCGATTTTGATTACTAAATTAACTCCTACCTAGAAAATGTTGCTTTAAATTTTACTTAGAAACCAATAATTAGCATAATACTGACAACACCGATTAAGATTAATTGCCGATGCTCTAATAATCGCCCGATAATGATTCATCGGTATCCACATCGGTACATCCCTACTAAACTTTTCATATCACTACTCTATATGGATTAGGACGTTGATAAACCTTAAACACGCTCCAATGGTCCCATGGTATAAGGCATTGCTCTTTCAATATTCTGGATTTCCAAATACCACTGTATCTGGATTTGAGTTCCATTAGAGTGTATTAGTTATTAAATGGTTTATCATTCTATTTCCATGAAAATGCGGGTAATTTTCCTCTAGATACTCTTTCTTATTCTTAATGCACTAAGATAAATATGCGGATAGCTCAAATGGCTAGTAAAATATGGCAACCCCAAAAAACTAAAAAAAATAAACCCTCATATTAAACGTAGAAAAAATAAATTTTAACTGGTATTATTTCCATACATAATCCTTTTCGTTTAACATTTACAAAAGCAGTCTGTGAAGCGAAAATGAACATCGTGAACACATACAGCTTTATCTGGTTAAAATATTTAGGTAAATATGACTAGTTGGGTTTTTAATTTTTTTTTAAGATAAGATCGTTGATACTGTAAATGGTGAGCAAATAGTGAAAGAAAAGAGTTCCGTTTTATTTTTGCAACATTTCAGAAGCTATCCATTATTCAGAACTTTGTATGACCGCAGTTCCACATGAAAGCAGTCTTAGCTTGTTAAGGGAAGAGAAGATACTCGTGAAATGTTAATACCTCACATGCTACCCCTTCACTGACTTCCTAGACATTTTAGCTTTATTCGGTTAAAAGAAAAAAGAAACAGTCCCACAGGAACAATCATGTGTTTTAAAATATTAAGGTTTCAACTAACCTTTCTATATACGTTCTTTAAAAAAAAAACCTTGTACTTTACTTTTTGAAATTAATTTTAAACCAAACTGATATTTTCTCACGAAAATTAATTAATTTAAGCTGTCAAGAAATTCACTTGAATAAATTAACACATTAATGGGTTATTGATATTAATTCAATTAATTTAAATTGCACTTTTTGAACTGGCTGATTATAACAGAACCTAACTTTTAAACAAACTTAATTCTAGTATAATCCCAGTCCCCACGGGCTAACGTTAATTCACCACTATAAACAATGCATTTTTCAGTCTTGCAGAGAAAGAGACATAGTGCTCTTTGTTTAGACTGACCTAAGATGTCGGATTAATGGAATATTAAAAATAATTAAAATAACACTGACAATTTATATTAACAATATAGCCAAGTATTCAACTTAAATAGAGTAAATACATAATCAAATATATGTTTCTCAAAAACCACATTTTGAATGAAAAAATTGCTGGGGGACTTAAATACTGGTTTAATAATATTAGTAATTTTTTGTAACCTTCCTTTTTTATTTATGTAATCTTTTATATTAAAATAAAATGGATGTCAGGAGTATTAGCAATAACTCAGACACTGAAATTACAATTTTATTTGAAATAACAAGTCACAATTTCCTGGATGTGTTTGAGTTAGTTTGAAAAATCTTTTGCAAGGATGAGTCAGTTTTAAAAGATTTATAAATACTCGAATATTAATTCTGAGGGAAACAACTAATTTATGGTTTTAAATGGTAAATATACAAAATATAAGTTTTATATAGTTTTGATTGACACTAACTGGTTGTCAATGGCGTTACACTTTCATTGACTTGAGATTCACTTTATCCGCTGAAAAGAAAGCTGGTTTCAATGAAATTAAAAAATAATTATATATACATATAATTAAGTAATTAATATCGTGTGAATGATAGGGTTGATCAAAGTTGTTTAGTCTCAAGTGATCTTTAGGAGGGACAGAATTCAGATCCAACTGAGTGCAATGAGATATATTTTACCTATATCGATTATCGATTTCTTATTACCTCTTTCACCCTTTTCATTTTGTTTTCTTTAGGGTTGGAGAGTGTTAGTCATTGGAACTAATACAGGAAATTTGAAACCATCCAAGTGTGCGATTTCGTTATAGTCTCTCTAAAACACCGAGAAAAACGCAATAAAAATCTGCAATTGGTTTGTTACTGCCTCCTTGGACCCTTACCCCCCTTCCCTTACTTCCTTTTCTAAAGCTCCGTTTGACCGTCGCATGCCCTAATACCAACGCTACCTCCCAGAGTCCTCCGCGTCTCTTCACATCTGTTTGGGGGCTTCACTGGCCACGCAATATAACGTTCTCCGATGTTTAGAATTCCATCAAGTTTTCCTTTCGCTTCTTCAACTATTCTTCATATTCAAATTTTTATCTCAATGGATTATTTTTGAAAAAAGTTGTTTCCTCTTGGAGAAGTTCTGGATCTCCCATTTTTATCTCTGTAAAACTGCGCATAGCCTTGGAGCCAAACTGGTAAAGTTTTTAGTAAAGAGAAGTAAGGTACCTGCTATTTCTCTATAAAAAAATATTCATAAACACATACACAAGATTTTATTTCGCTAGATTTTTCCCAAAAGGATGGCAGAATATATTATCTCCTCCTTCTTAGTTTCTCGACTGAAATTGTTTTAATTAAAGTTATTGGTAAGTAGAGGGGGTGGGGACGTGTTGCAAACTTGGTAAATATTATACTATTAAGACTTGATGATTTCTACTGAGCTATGTATAAACAGTCATTTTGTTAGTTTATAAATTAGTCCACGCCACGAAAAATATTCACTTTTGAAAATTATCTTTTAAATGAGAAATCCTAAAAAAATAATCAGGTTTCAGTAGAATTACAATGTCGATGTTGTTAATATTTACTATAATTAGTAAAAAAATAGTAGTGGGATTTATTTGGAAAATTGCTCAATATATATAATTTTTAAAATTAAAATAATTTTGTAAAATAGGAAATAGATCTGAATATTCTTAAAAAGTCACAGTTGGAGTACATTTTCGAAAATAAGAGCAAAATTTATACATATGGTTAACATTTTTTTTCTATCATCACTTTTACTATAAAGGTATTGAGAATATATATCAAAATGGATAGCTGCATATCACATGGTTTGACGTATGAATACGCGGAAATAGATATATCAGCTTTTTCTAGCTGTCAGATACTGTGTCAATTTGCAAGAAAATTGAGGTAAAGATATTGTTACCTTAAAAATTTAAATAATTCTATTTGTTTGATTAAAAATAGAGCTCACGTTAATAGGAGGTTAATGTTTAGAGGATTAGCTAGAAGCTCTAGATAATATTCTAATAATATAGCCTAGCTCAAAGTCATTAGCTTCAGCTCATTGTTACACTTAATTATTAATAATAAGAAAATTAAATAGTGAAAAAATTAATTGACAAATTCGGGGAATTTATTGGAAGGACTACACCTCTCTATATTTATCTAGAGCAAAGAAATACGTCATGACTCGAAGAAAGCTGGGGTTCGATTCCTTATCAGTTATACTAGTGCTATTATTTCCACATAAGGTTTTACCGTCCTCCTTACAGGAGAAAGTTTGTGGATTTACTTTAAACTCGCCCTCTTTATCGTATTCTATTAAATTATATTTTGCAAGTATCTGAAAGTTGTGTGAGCATAAAACTCAATTAAAATACTTTAAAATAGGATTATAAATATTATGCTGTAAGCAACTTCACACCAGTGTCTATATGGAATGAAGGTACGGGCGGGGGTTAAAACCTACAGCGGAGAAAAAGTGAGTTGGATTCTGGTCAAAATCTTGTCTCTCTAGTCGGCTACATGTTCAAAACGCTCACCTAAAATTCTAATTGATGTAGAAGTTGAATAATATTTAAGGGGGTAAACCCTTATATCCATCATGATCACACACTAGAATACGAGTAGACACATACGACAGGACTCGAATTGGTGTACTTTCTGTTCGGGAGGGGCGTACTGAGTCCTGTACTGACCATTAGTGAATATATAGTTAAATAAAACATCGCAGCAAAGGTTAGTTTTCAGTTAGTTTACCAGCATGTATCTATAAATATGTAAAATAATGTCTAGGATCTAACCCTGGTAATCAAGAAGGTGAGCCAAAAGGGTCTAAAAGGGTATTACCTTATTTTAAGGGAGAAATGGCAGAATCCCTAATAAAAGTATTCTTTTAGCATCGCGTATTACTACCCTTACGGGGTATCCGTATATAATCACTTCAATGGGGTTGGGATGAGGAAGTTATAATTTAGAAAAAATATACCTGCATGTACGTGGAGAGAGGGTGAGAAACCATTAAGGGAGAAAAAAACCACCTTTATTAAACCAGGACCTTTCCCAAAACCTTTAAACAAAAACATACGAGTTTGACAAGGAGTCTACGTGCCTACCGTTAAGGGCCAGAATAATTAAATTAAGCTCTTATATAAATATCTACCCAGGAAAGCTGCCGTGAACTCCATAACATTTTAACCTTGCGTGTGAGCTGGTCTCGATATCACTCCAAATTACCGTCGAATTTTTCCCTCCTTCCTTACCTTAGCTCCCCTCTCCCCCCCTCTCTCTTTTCTTTCTTTCTATCCCTCCTGAGACTGTCCAACTTGGTTAATGTCATCCATGCTGACCTCGTAAACTGGTCGAGATGGTCTTTATAAGATGTTTCTACAGGGAAAAATAATTCAATTTGTTACAAGTTTCCTTCCCCCATACTTCCCACCCTCACCCACCTCTCCATACCTAACCTGGGGGGGGTATGAAAGGGGAGCCGAAAAATCGCGCGCGCCCATGTTCGAAGAGCCAGGACGTTTGCAATGACGTATTCATGGTTGTCAAACAACAGTAGCTACGGTTGTTACCAAATGATCGTTTGTTTACAAGTGATTTTGAAGAGTGGTGCCTGTCGCAGTTTTTTTACTTCTTCATTTTGGGAGAGTATTGTAATCGTCTGTGAACATTTAAGAGCTCGATATTTTGATGAATCCTGAGAGTTTATATGCTCCCAAACTAAAAAAAATAAACCTCTTGAAAATACACAAGAACAAACATACTTTTTTTTATCTCTCTGTATATGTCTATTTCATATGTGAAACTGGCCCATTTCATTCGAGTATAGGTAGGTGTCGTCTTGTATTTAGTATAGCACTGCAAACCCGCCTTGGTGGCGTAGTTAGCTAACGCGCTAGTTTAATATTGAGCTAGACCTCAGAGGACGGGGAGAAACTTTGAAACTGACCCATATCTCTAAGTTTAAGGGTATTTATTTTATAACACTGCATTATACTTCCCGTTCTGGTTATGGGCTTATGTGTTAATTACGCTAATGATTTTAGGGATTAGGAAGGTTATATTTTGAGGAATTGTACCCGAATTCTCGTGGAAGGAGAGTATAAAACTATTTTGGAAGGACCACCCTCAGTAAACTCGATCCAGATTTGAACAGCAATCTCCCCGTAATTTGCAGCCTAGTCTACTGCGAGAGTGGCGCTTCAGACCGTGTGACCATTTAAGCGGGTGGCTGGTTTATTGAAGACGGGTTTTTGGATATTTGAAATCGGTCAAAATGTGCTTTAATGTCTTTGTTCAAAATGGGTATCAAGGGTGAAACCCTTACCTTAGTAGAGGCATGTTTTTTTAATAAACAGTCATTTAAGTATTGTTGACGAATAACTGATTTTAGAAAATTTGGAGTTGTTACGAAATTATTAAAACAATTTTTTATAAAAATGGATGTCCGGGTAGTATTGTACATTATAAAGAATAATGCATAATTAGTTTTTGGTGGATAAATTTGTTTTTCTTAGCACCGCATCTAACAGCGAAGGATATACGCATGTGTTATAATTACGCTAATGAGTTAAGGATGAGGAAAGTTGAATTTAGAGAAAATGTACCCGAATTTGCATGGAGGGAGGATGGAAAACCATTGAGGGGGAAAGCAACCCTAAACACATCCAACTGGTATTAGAGCCCCAACCTCACAGTCCCCAGTAGTCAAGTTCTGAGGGAAACCTTAAACCATGCGGCCACCGAAGCAGGTAGATAAATTCATTTAAATGTACGTAGTTAACTTATGACTGATTTTTGAATATTCTATTCCAAACTATAGGAGACCACATTATAAATGTATATAAAATTGTGTCGTACAATTTGAATAAATTTAATTAATTATTATACAGTTTAATATCAGCGCTGCTTATAAGAGACTTAGCTTAATTCCAATGGTTTCAGAGTTTGAGGATGATGAATTTGTTAGGAACGCTTACAATATTCACTTATACTTTCAATCGAGTGCACAAATACTCAAAACACTCATCTACCAAGATTACTTTGGTTTCCATAGTCAAGCATAAATAACATCAACCATTAATTGAGGTCGAAAATCTAATGAACTATTAGTATCGTAATCTACTTCAATGGTCACATGATGTAAGCAGGGATTTTACTCTGGGAGGTGCAAGGGAGGGGGTTGGGAGGGGTTTCACCCCCCTAATATTGGGAAAAAAATATCTGACAGTTATGAATTTTGTGGAGAGCCAAACTATTTTAACTGGAAAATTCTATAATTACTATATACCACAATACTTTCGATTATGAAAGTTCTTTACCACAGACTTGTACAGATAAATTTTAAATTTCCCAACTCTCGCTCTCTAATCTCAAAAAATTCCCAACTTGTAACTCATCAAACATTGAAAGTAGTTACTTTCTGTAATAGATTGTTTAAGAAGTTTTGTTTATCATGTTGGCTAGTAGCACCGCTGTTACTGCCTACTAGTTTCAAGACTACTACTACTACTATTACTACTAATAATGCTAGACACAAGTAGCCTTAAGAATATTAAGTAATGTTTTAAGTTTATCACTTGTTAAAGCCTGGAGATTTTACGAGCCGAAACTTTTTGGTTTTTCTAAATGGATTGATTGTGAATCTCAAAAAAAACAAAAAAAACCGCTTGTAACTTTAAAAATACATCATTAACAAATAATTTTAAGGACATATTAATTAAAACCTCGATTCAATGCCAAATTATTGCCTAAAATTTTACAGTTTTTCCAGAGGTGAACCCCCTGGTCGGTCCCGATGTTCTCAACGTTACCCTTGTATTATCCCTGGTCATCTGGAATTTTATCTAATTTAAGAACGCCTAAGGTTAGGAAATTCACTGTCTCCCCCTCACCACCTACAAATAAATATTTTGCGAAGCCCTTGGGCCTAAGGAGTCAATCCCGCAATATACTGGGAAACCAGTGATGGTTAGGTTGAGGTTAAAATATTGGCTGGTACAATGGGATCCCATATTCATGCTAACGAGGATGCATTTATTCCAAGTCACCCTCCTAATCTCTGTCTATTATAATAAGTCAACATTAACTTTGCTCTTTAACGTAATTACAAGATACAGTTATATCGATATATAATTGTACCTAATAGAAAGAATGGCATGACTACTCATGATCGAACTTTGTACTATATATTGAATGATGGACCTTAATCACTGGACGAGAGGGTAAATACGTCAGTATCCTCTTAAGGTGAGGAATTTTAAGGGCCCTTACACGATCAGTCAGACTGTCAGTCTTAAATTATCGGTTTGAATGACAGTATGCATCAGTATTTACAATGAGACAGTACACGGTCAGTCTTCGTATCATTATTTGTATCGGTCTAAGCTCCTACATGCAACGTGCAACAACATGGATGACAAGAAATAGGCTTGGGTAGTCTATGTTTGCTACTGAGACTAAAGGAAATACTGACGAGCATGTACACCCAGTCAGTTTTACTGTCAGTATCACAGTCAGTACCACTTGCAAGACTGATGGACTGAGACTGACGTGATCAGAAAATTCGTATCACACCAGTATTTAAGTCGGTCCAGCCATCAGTCCATCAGTACTGCCCCTACACGATCAGTCATACTGTCAGTATTAATTAATACTTTGTTAATACTGACAGTTTGACTGATCGTGTAGGGACCCTATTAAGAAACGTGAGATAAGGGCAGTGTTTTTTTCAGTTTTATAGCAAAAATAAAATACTGCTCCTGTAGAAAAAGGACGCTTAATTTTCTTCACATAGTGATACACTTGAAATATATTGAAGAACTTCTTAAATCAACATGTGAAGGAAATTTAACTTTATATTTCTACTCAAGCAATATTTTATTTATTTTGATTTTGATTGATTTTGATTTGAATATCTACCACATTTACTGGAGTAGTATTTCCTAAATGGTTTTCCTCTTCTCCTTAAAGTAAATGTTTGTACATTCACTCCAAGATTTTACGTTTCTCATATACTACTTATTCTATGAGTGTGTGTGTGTTTATGTGCTTTCTATAAGTCCGGACTATACGAGTTTTAATTACACAAAGTAAAGTATCACTTAGAGGGAAAAACCCTACATTCGCATAGATGGAGAGTGAGAAACCATTAACTGATGGAATTTGTAGCCTGACCTCCCCGTCAATGCTGAGTTAGATTAAATAATTTTGAAATTGATTACACGTGCTCACCAGATTAAATAATTCTTAAATTTATTACACGTGCTCACCAGATTAAATAATTCTTAAATTTATTACACGTGCTCACCAGATTAAATAATTTTGAAATTTATTACATGTGCTTACCAATGCGGGTGGTCCGGAAATAAATTAAAATTTGGAAAAGTTTCCTGAACATTGTTTTAAAATAACTTTGATTATATTCAAGCACTCCAAAACTGACTTTCCAATGGGACAAGATTTCCTTTTGCCATTTTTTGTTGAACATCCTGTATATTGATCCTTTTTCTTGTTGAGTTCCCCATATTTTCACCATAGCGGAGGGATAAGAGAGGGGGAGGGGGTAGTCTTTCTCCTAGCTTCTCCGAGTCTAAGGGGTGAGAGAAAAAAAGTTTGAAGTGCATCTGTGATAGTTTCAAGTTCTCTGCAAACTCGCGATCTTCCTACTGTAAATACACTCGCTTCCGCAAACAAAGGTAAAGTAGATCAAGTCAGAGGTTAAGCGGTCCACACAATGAGTGGCGTTAACAATTAAGTGGAGTTAGCAAGATTATTAAATTAATGTAGTAATCCAAAAGTATTACGTCGTCATATCTTATTCATATAATTTTCAAGAGTAAATGTGAGTTCAATATACTTTTTGTTTTGAGACTACCCTCCAAGTCGAATTTGGTTCTCGTTAATTTTCCACTGTCTAATTACATGTTAAAAAAAAGAGGAGACTTTTAAAAAAAAATTATTCAATATTGAAACACATATTTGAGGGGAAAGAAAAAATATACCAATACCAAAGAAAACCAAAATATCTGATAAATATCTTAATAATTAAGAAGGAAAGAATGTTTATGAATATCATGATATTAAATAAAATAACGATGCTTTAATTCAGTAAACTTAGCGTTGACAATAATAGAGAATAAAACCGAGATTGGGATCATTAAAAAGAAAAATATATTTTGGAGCTAATTAGATCAAACAACATATATTTTATCTCAAAATAATATTAGTGTGAGATTCAACTTCTCTTGCTACCCACACCAGTGACTACATGGCTTAAGGCGTTGATCTCTCAATAAAATGGATCGTCTATGACAGGAAATCGAGGTTCTAATCTCGGCCGAGTACACTAAGGATGTATTTACACATGCGATTTGTCATTGTGGGTTTTCAAATCGCTTATCCCAGCTAATTTGAGTACATTTGAATCAAAGTTACCCTACCATTTCCTAGCCCAAATAAATATGGGCCAAAAATTTAGCACTTATATATAACAACTCGCTTTATTCGTTGGGGGCTCCGCCCAGTGAGTTTTCTTTGCAAGTGGATCTAAACTGATGTAATTCCAGAGCAGTTTTTTGATAGGTCTTACCGTTTAGCCACAAGAGACCTCCAAAGAAAGGTCTGCACCGACTTAAAAGTTGTTCCACCATTTTTAATTTTTTTCGGGAGTTAAAAATTTATTTTTTTAACTTTTTGGAAGTTTTCCCAATTTCAAGTTTCTAGCTCATCTGGAAGTGGGTAAACATTAGCCCTAATATCAGTGAGTGAGTCAGCACTGTGGCTTATAGTAGTCTAATATAAGTGCTGAGTTTCAAGTCCATATTTATTTTTAAATTACTGAAACTAGATCTAATTTGCATTTATTACGTAAATACAATATGAGGATTAGACTTAGTTCTATAATGTGTATATATATATTATTTAATTATATGTTATAAATATACAAACTAAACGTAGACATATATTTAGATATATAATGTCGTTATATTAAATATATATGTCATTATATTAAATAAATTTATATATCATGTCATTATATTATATATATATATATTATTCTTAAGTCACCAACACGAAGGTTGGTTTGATGTGATTTATATCCATAAGGAGCTGAGCATGCACTTATCCCTTTGGTAGGTTAGTGCTGTCTGCACCATCTGTCAGAAATCTGATGTACTAGAGGATTTCAGAAAGCACCTGCCATTACCTTCAACGCTGAATTTCAATGATCGACCGCGAAAAGGCCTAACAATTTTGCCGGTAAAGGTATTTTCCCATGATATCCAAGGTTCTCTTATACGCCACAATTGACATAGGACCGACGGTTTTACTTCCCCTCCGAAAGAAGCTGAGCTACGGATCCTTATCGATCAAGAAAACTCCGTTGACCTCGGTGGGTTTGAGCCCATGAACATTGGGTCCTGAGGTGACCACTTTACCCAAAGACCATCGAGGATGACATACAATATTATATACTGTATTTTATTTAAGTTATCAAGCAGGTTAAAAGGATAACAGCGTTCTTTATGAATAGTTACAATTTATTTGATAACTTTTTGTTAAATATGTGTGCTGGCGGCCGGGGTTCAATCCTAGGTCCCGGCAAAGATTTATCTGATTACCAAACCCTTCCTTCACCTCTGACAAGAGATCTTGTGAATGTGTGGAATGCCAGGCCTCCACCGTGGTTCGGATTCCACGTTAAACTGTAGGTCCTCCATTTCATCTCACAATCACCCTACCATTACACATTAGCGTAAGAGCGTATAACCCGAACGGGTAGTAAGACGCGGTGTTAATAATAATAATAATAATAATAATGTTAAATATGATTATTGTTTTTAAAAGCCTTAGAATAATTTATCACCTGAGTCAGATATTATGGTGAACTTCAAATCTAGTCCTATACCACCTGGATTCACACCACGTGAGTTTATAATCCCACCGGTATTCCAAACAATCCTTCGCTTAGAGGGATTTGTTGTCACGTTAGCTATAAGGCCTCGACGATTGTGACCATGACCGAGACCCATGAATACATGAACATACTAGCCAGTAGGCCATTGTCGGCCTGGGTCTAATGTTTGTATATGTGTTAGGGCATGTACGGGCAAGTTGAGCCAGGGAATATATTGTCGACGGAGAGTACTGCAAAGGTCTTGGGATGGGGGGGAACCCAACTGAACGATAGGGGATGAAATAAGGGGGAAATGCTCGTAAGAGGGATGTGAAGGGATTCTGGGAGAGGGGGTAGTTGATGTTGGCGGCCAGGGTTGGGATCGACCAATAGGAAATGGAAAGAGAATTTTGTTTGCTCCGAAGACAACCAGAGAAGGGAAAGGACTTTTGGGAGTTCTCTTTCCGTTTCGGTTATTTCATGTTTTCGGATTTGTAGATCTTTTTTCTTTTCCGTTTCTCGTTTGTATACATTATTTCTATTTCAAAACGCACAACTTTTTTTTGTGATTTAAACTATATTTTATGTTTTGTTTTTTTTGAATGGGTCTCAATCTGTCCATTATAATATTTAATTAAAGATACATTTGATGTTCTTTATTACTCACAGAAATAAAGCTATTTGAAAATTGTTATTTATTTAGAGAAATGTTTATTTCAAACAGTTATAGCTGAAAACCATTCAAACAAGAAAAGACGAACACAAACATGTCGATAAATATTGGCTTAATTTATGTTTGGTACTTCGATAGTGATAACAATAGTTTTTTTTTTATTGTGGCTTGATTAACTCGGCTTCTGACAATTTAGTCCAAGTTGAACTTGAATATACAATTTTATACCATATACAATATTGTTATTTTTGGTTGGTGCTTTTTATTTATATAATAACTATCCAGTTAGGATCATAAATCTATTCCTAAACCTAGTTAACTTAAATTTAAATTACAACTAACTTACACTTAGAAATAATATTCAACCATTCCATACTTTCCTCCCTGTCCTATGTGAATCATAAACAACCTGTTTTACTAATTTTAACACCTATTTAGTCAACTGCATTTACACGTTTTGTTGTTCACTATGTCCTGGAAGTGATAGTTCTGTCGTTTCCCTGGCAGTACTGGATGTCTGCATCGGCAGACATCTACCTCCGCCAGTTGACCAAGGAAGACCCGAGCCGTCACCTCTTGTGGACACTTGTTACCAAACGACGCAGGCCCTCACCGACAGGTATCCCTCCACGCTCCTCGATTCATTCTTATATTAATTGCTAGTTGCCCCCGCCAGGATTCAGCCATCTGGTTCTTTCAGGACTGTTACACAATCTCGGGGATTCAGGTCCAGCTGCCAAAGCAAATCCTTTGCATTTTTACAGTTCAGTTTTAGTCCTCTTTCTCTTTTTTCTTTTCTAATTCCCCATCTACCCTGCCCAGTTTGGTAATGTTTCGTCTTCATCAGTGTGTTCGTCTTCTGAGTCGCTATTTGTTTCTTTTTCTGTCTCATGCTCTCTCTTCCTCATCGTGTTTTGTCGTCTTCGCCTGTACCTCTAAAAATTAAACGCATTTTTAACCTCACACTGATGCGTAAAGCATTCACGTGTGAATAATGCATCCCACTCCGCATTTAAGTTGGCCGGGACAGTATTCATAAAATAAGAAGGATATTATCTACTTTGCATTTATTTCTGGAGTATAGTACACTTTGGATTTTATATATATATATATATATATATATATATATATATATATGTGTGTGTGTGTGAGGGATTTTAAGGTTTTATTAAGTAAATTAATGTTTCTTTTTATCAAATTCAAAAACACATGCGGTTTTCAATTAAAACATCTTAAATCTCATGAATATATACATATTCACGTGTAGAGAATATACTTATTTATATTTAGCTAGCATAACATTAATTTCCATTACTAATAACAAAACGCTTCTATCTTACTACAAAAAATATAAATTAAACTATAGTAGGAAAACTTGATCTGTTTAACTTTGATAACAATGTATCAACTTTGGCTGTTCACTGGCATCAGTTAATATTAGTTAAAGACACATTTTAAAACTGTAAAATTATTCAATAATCAATCAATCAATGAATAATCATTGAATAGTTTATTTATTATTTTAAATAATTTAAATCATTACTATCGATAACTGTTGTATGTAAATTGGTGTTCGAGTTGTTCAAGGCGTGGGATGGTCACTGTTGTTAGGTAGTTGGTGTTAGAACTCTTGATAGGTGCATTGGGGCTTGTTTTACAAAATATGTGATCACCACTTAAGTTTGTCCATTCTATTTCAGAGCTAGTGCGGGTGCGCAAATTTAAATGGTTGACTCTTATAACTTTCATTTATGCACTAAATAAAATCTAAACCTTAGAATATAAAAAATGATCATCCTTCTTCGTGTATCAAACGTTAATAGCCCTTGGATGAAAAGCCATACATAATAATTCAAAATGCCAGAAAATTAACAATTAATAACTGTTATTTTAGGTCACTTAGGTGGCCACATGTTAAAAGTCATCACTCTCCTAATATACTATATTGATGACGGAGATATCTTGGCACGAATCCCGGTCGTGTAAACTGATGATGGTTTTTTCTTAAATTATTTTTTCCACTCCCCCCCATAAGCCAATGTGAGTACACTTATTCTAAATTCAACTTTTCTCATCCCTAACACGTTAGTGTAATTAATACGTATATGTACAACCCAAATGAGTATCAATACTCGGTGCAAATAAAGCAACTGTTATATCTTGCATTTTCTATGTGAAACTAATTAAAATTTTATAATATACACGTACACATAAGTCCTCATTATATTGTGAACTGAATGTTCTCCCAGTGTTAAAGAAGGGAGGGTGCGTAATGGGAGGAGTTGAGGGAGAAATATCCTCGAGAAACCAATAAAAAAAAAATTCCAGCCATTTAAAAACAAAAAACAAGTTTTGCGGGTAGAGCAAAGGGAATATAGATCTGCAGAGTTGGTAGCGGTGAAGGTGGTGTTGTCAACCCTGCGGTGAGCATTCTGGGCCAGATTATACTGATGTCAAGTGCAGAACTGCATACGTGTGGTCTGTGGGAGGGGGGAGGTTAGGGTTTTTCCGGTGAATCGCCCTCTCTCTTCACCCCTAGCTTCAACAATAAAATAAAATAAATAAAACAAATGCCGGTGGCTGCAAGAGTTTATGTACCCACTGCACGCTCCACCACCGACGGATAAAAAAAATCACTACAACGTACCAGGTTGAGATATTTTTTTATAGCCTTGATCTTTTTTAGATTACCAAACACATGCTCATCATATTTAAAGAAAATATGTTTATAGAATGTGACATCATCAAAAATATTCTTTTTCTTTTCTGAAAATGTGTAAAAAAATATACGAGGTTTGCATTATTAAGTAGCAGTGGCGTCGGTACAAAGTAAGAATTCCCCTTCCTCCCTTTCCCCTCCCCTACTCTTGATACTAAAGCCGATAAAGCATGAGTAGCTCTTGTACCCAGGTTAAAAAATAAATAGTACTGTGTATCGCACAGACTTTCTATCTATCTTGTATTAATACAGACAATTTCTAGAGACTATTAAGATTTGTTAAACAAAATAATATACATTGTCACAGAAATATTACACAAAGAAGCAAACATAAAATAATAAACATTGTCACAAAAACATCGATAAAAGAGAAACATTTATGTCAACTAAAAATATAACAAACATTGTCACATTTTAAAAACTTGAATAATATATATATATATTACTTATAGCTCAGAAACAGTTGATTTTATAAAAGTATATTTCAAATTAAATTATTTTTAACAATACTGCAACTTTAAAATCGTAAGTTATTTCATATCTCAAATGTTACGGAAACACGTTCAAAATGAAAAATTCCCGCTTATGTAAAACACCCTCAGAGTCTAACATTTTGCTTTTTATATTAAACAGTGCCTGGATACATACAATATTTAACTAAAATCGATAGAGCTTACTTTGTGAGAAAATCGACCTTTTCTCTTATTGGTAAACTACCTTTCATTTTGGTTTCAGGAGGCTATGAAACGTCGACGTTTATCAAAGTCTTGAGTTTGATTGTTTTGACGATCAACATATTTCTCCCTCCGACTGATTGAGATAAAGTAATAAGGGTGATAGTAGACTAATAGCTCCCCAATTAATTTTATAAACCACAGTAAACGCCAAATACAATTGTTCTGAAGCTGTCAGTTTTTACAGAAAGGATCAGTTTTTAAAGATTTAAAATTGATATAGTTAGCAATATTTTCTCAATATTGGTTACGCTATATTTACATTTTAACATGTGATAAAAAGTAATTTGTATATCGACCCAACTCAAGTGAGAGCTTCCCTTCCCTTCCCCACCATAACTTTATTCCCAATAGTATATCTTTACCAAGTTCTTCGTGGGACACGAATTTGTGGTTGATGATATTCGCCCATGACGCACAGCCTGCTTGTTTGACTATTATCTCTAAACCCATAGCACATTAGATAATGATTCCTGTTATCTGCTACCAACCCCAGCTGAGCACACTTGGGCCACCTTCATTTGGCGACACAACCATGTGTTCTCATGTAGGGGCCGGCTGGCTAACTGTTGGTTGGATGGTTTTAACTCCGGGGTATCCCCTGTTCTCTGACAGGTTAGAGAGTTCGACTGCAGGTTTTCTGGATCCCAGACACGATCAAAAATTAGCACTAAAATGATATGGAGCTATTTAAGAGCTATTTTAAGTTGAAATCGGGAGAAAGTCAATTCGGTTAACAGTTTTTTGTTATTTTAGCACTGTATCTCACTACCTTCTTGGTTTATACGCTTTTCTACACAGTTATCTCTATAAAGCTATGATATTTCTCATCTTCAAACAAAAACTTTTCAAGGAAGAGGAACGTTTCTATTTAAACTATGCGATGCCCATGACAAGCATTCGAAAAATTTTGGGATTACTGTAGCTATGTAGAAATTTAAACTAAACGTATACACAGAAGCCATATTTGATTTATTTTAGCCAAAAATCTTTTTGTTACAAAAACTGCATAAACCCTTAACTCATACTTTGCACGTGAATATCTTAAATCATATTTTTACTTTCTCTCGACCCCCGGAGAGGGAAGTATTGCTATCACCAAAAAAATTAACTCGATATTTTGATAAATGTCGACGTTCCATGACCCCTTGAAAAAGTTATTTTCGCGATGCCGTCTGTCTGTTTCTTGGCCTAGAGACGAAATAATTTCACCGATCGTGCTAAAACTTGGTATCTAGGGGTTTTAAGGTTCCCACCGAGGAATTTTTGAAACTTGATATCTAACCCTAAATATATTGGTAGTTTACTCAAGGGTAAATAAGGGAAAATAGATTTTATCAAAATTTCCTTTAACGATTTTGATTGAATATTATATCTGGGCACTGTTTAACATTACAAACAGAAGGACTGCATAAGTGAACATTTCAAATTTTGATAATATATCCGCAATTATTTGAAATACGAAATAACTTATCACTGTAAAGTTATGTTACTATCAAAAATAAAAATATTTTATTAGAAATATATATAGTTTTATCAAACCAATAGTTTCTGAGCTATAATAAGCAAAACTTTTTTACTAAGGTTTTTGAAATGGGAAATTAATTGTTATGCGCTTTAGTGGGCAAAGATGTTCCTCTTTTATCAATGTTTCTGTAACCGTGTATAGTATTTCATTTATGCTCTTTGCTGAAATGTTTCTGCAAATACGTATATTATTTCGTTTCACAAATCTAGAGAGCGTTTAGTAAATGTTTCTATTTTAAGATAAGAGAGAGGGAGAGAGAAATTTGATGACGTATACGACGCCATTTATTTAAAAAAAAAAACTTTACATTTCAATAATTTCTTTCAATGTAAAATACATTCCATCCAAACAAACATTCGATGCTTCCGTCTTTATTTCCATTTCCTCATAGACCTTTCAAGTCGAACATTTAAAATACATCAGTGCGGTGTGGCCTAAGGCATTCATGGCTTGTAGGAAGGATCCTTAGCCCTTGTAGGAAGGATCCTTAGCCACCATCAACACAACATTTCTCCCAGGAGTAAGAGCTTGCGGTGACGGAAGGAGGATTCCCTTCAAATCTCTCCAACTGTGGAGGCTTTTACCCCGCCCCCCCCCCCACCCCCCCCNCTAGCTGAAAGCTCTCCCAGACAAACAAGAGTTTTAACAGACACTCGCAACCAATCCTCCAAAACTTCCTCAAGTTTCTTTACTCTTAGTTACATCCATCCAACTCTTGGGGAGCCGGGGCACCCCACACGAGTTTATTGGCGGCAATTGACGTCATCATGGTCCTTAAACTTTGGTCGTTTCATTCGTCTCAGATTAGGTGCCTGTTTTTAAAAGAGTCGGTTTTTGGTCAAGGTCTTCAAGGCGAAGTATTTCCTGTTTTTTTTGTATTATTATTATTATTAGCACCGTCTTTCTACCCGTTCGGGTTATACGCACTTACGCTAATGTGTAATGGTAGGGTGATTGTGAGATGAAATGAAGGACCTACAGTTTAACGTGGAATCCGAACCACGGTGGAGGCCTGGCATTCTTCACATTCACAAGATGTCTTGTCAGAGGTGAAGGAAGGGTTTGGTAATCAGATAAATTTGTGCCGGGACCGAGGATTGAACCCCGGCCGCCAGCTCAGAAGTCTGACACCTTACCCCTAGACCACCAGGTCTCCTCCTGTTTTTTTAATCCATCCTCCAGCTATTAGGCTACTACTCATTTGGGCTATCCGCATTTAACTACGCTAATGGAGTAAGGACTATAAAGGTGGAATTAAAAAGAAGAGACCTAATAGCATATTTGGCGCGAGGAAGTGATACACTATTCAGGAAGTAAAACTCTAAGCACAGCGCAGTGTTCCTACGCACCTGGAAAAAGCGACAAACTCAGATAATTTTTTGTGTCTGGAATAAAAAAGGGAAAGAAGTAGAGAATTTCACAAGAAACCAAAAAGATACTGCAATATTTGTGAATTGTATACATTTAATTGCAAAATATAAATAGTGGGTCTTTACATAAAATATGAATTGAACAGAAGAAATAATTATGCTAATTCTAACCCCTATCTTCCCCTCCAATTTTCTCCCTGAAATAATTCGTGACCACATATATTTCTCCCTCAAGGTCAAATCCTCTTGTTCTAAACACCATTGGCATTACCTCACACTAGTCAATTTGATTAAAAAAATGAAATAGTGTAAATCTGCTCATAGGCCGGACCGGTAGAAAAAATAATTTAATGTACAGAGAATATTATGTATTATTTGCTATTTCATCAGTGTACATACATTTATATGTGAATAAATTTTATTTTGGGTGAATTTTATTTTATATATTTCTTTGGTTGCTTACAATGAAGTGTACATGGTCTAAGGCGTCACTCTCACAACAGACTAGACTGCCGATTATAGGCAGATCAGGGGATCGATACTGGTCGTGTAGGGTGAGTGTAGTTCTCTTAAATGGTTTCCCACGCTCTCTCCACGTAAATGTAGGTACACTTAATCTGAATTCAACTTCCCTCGTCCATTACATGTGTGCGTAATTAGTACACATACGTATAACCCTAACGGTTAGTAAGAGACGATGCTAAAAACCATATACTAAATGTGGTGGACTTAGGACACTGAGAGAGAAAGTTGGTTTGATGTAATTCTCTGTCTGCCTTTGTGTACTTTCCTCTTCTGTAGAGAAAATGGTCTCATCTTTTAGTAAGTTCATTGTATGAGGCATATGTGGTTTTTGGAGTTAAAGCTAGAGGTCTCTTTTAATTTTGTGTGAGGTTGAAAATGTGTATTTTCCCTTAAACATTTGACTACGGAAACTTACATCATCTTTGTTAATATTTTATATGACTTTTGTTCTCACACAGAGATGCCACATCTATAAAGCCCTTTAAATCCTAGTAGCAATAATTAAAAAAAATAAAATAAAACTAAATCAAAAATATAATAACAAAATTTTTAATGTGTTTTATATACAAATACATGGGACATACAGATTTAATGTGATTTTAAGAACGTTATTACACTTATAGGATCACAGCACATGGCAGTAAATCCACTAAAACTGGCAACACCGCCACCCCTCAGTAAGCTTAATGATGATTGGTCGTGACGTCACACACACACACAAGGCTGTGTAACCAAGCTTTGTGGTTGTAGCTTGGGAGAAGAGATATGCTTTTAGCAACGGGAACTGAACAAGTAACTTTTATCATGGGTGATGTAGGAGCACCATTATTTATGGACCGCAGAGCTCTGTCATGGAGGTAGGAAAAGAGGATATAGGTACGATTATCTTTCACAGCAAACAACTTTGAGTCCAGGGGTTTCACGTGCTATTGAAACACCGATTATAATCTTATATATATTTTTTCTACAAGTACGTCTAACACCAAGGCCTTAAACAGCTTAATAAAGGCTGTAAAGTTAAGGAAAGAAAGAGGGAGTGGTGGAAAAAGAAACACAGTGAGGTAACAACATATTTAGAATAGATATCCACCAGTTCACCCAGATGGTATTAGAGATTTAACCTGTGCAGAACTCGCAATTCACTCTTTTATGAGTATTAGTTGTTGGCCCACGTGATCAACAGTGAAAGTGCCAATTATCAAAAAGTAATTTGAATTAAGTATTTGAATAAGTGATCTGACTTGAGACGTTCGGGTAGACAAACAAGGGTCCTGAGTTGTGTTACACAAAATGATTGGATTTAATTAAATATAAAGTTGTAATTTGGTAAATAAAATTTCTATTACGGCTAAAAATGTTTAAAAATTACACTAAAATTTAAGTGATATACGGTAGTTCAACTGATAGAAAATTTACGGCTAAATTTATCATTATTTTATTTAAAAAAATTGCCTTAGTTCACAAAAGCCAGATCAAACACACGTTTTATTCTAAACAAATATTATTTGGTTGAGAGAAATACATTTACTATAATGTCCCAGGAATATTACAAATTTTTTTTAAATAGTGCGTCTGGTAATTTTTCTTTCTAGTAATTTCATGCAAAACTAAAAAGGCAATGAAAGATGGCATTTGCTACAAACTAAAAATATATAACTTATATAGTTTTAATATCGTTAATTCTCATCAAAATCGATATAGCAAAGTAGTCAATTTCACTACTAGATCCAAATTAGTTTAATTTAGCGTGTGTAAAATACATTTAAAAATGCTAAAATAAACTAGAAAAAATCCGATCATTTAATGCTTAGGTAAAATATTTTAAAAACACATCTCACCAAATTTTAATCTCTCGCCCTATCTCTTTCTCTCTCTCTACAAAGGACACTCAACTGTTAGTGCAGCTCAATTACTGATTCGGGAGGTCAAGAATCATTCCCCACCACCAGCAGAGAAATATTTATTTCCTCTCCCAAACCGGGGTTCCTTATTCATGGCACCTGAAATCAGGGAAAACCTTGAAAATTAAGGTTTTTTTAAATGTCAGGGTGCATAGGGAAAAACCAGGAAATTTTATTAAATTTAGAGAAAAATCAGGGAATTTAGATACTTTGATAAACCAGCTCCTTCCGCCTTTCCTCATTAATTTCCCATCCAAAAACTAAAAAAATTAGGAGATTTTGTTTTACCCACGTTAGTAAAATCCATTTATTAGCTATGACAATCTAACATAAGAGGGTTGCAGTATTTGTTTTTACGACACACTTACAAAAAGTTCCACAAATTGTATTAAAACATTTAACACAGGAAAAATATTTTATACCTTTTTTGATGTAGAGTTGCTGCTAGCCTTATAGAATATCAATGTAATAAACGTAAAAAATCAATATTTATCATAATAAACTGGAAACCTGTCTGGGAATCCTGTAAATGTAATTTAAGCTTCGTAGACACTCTCTTTACGCTTTATAACGAAATGCATGTTCAGTTCCTCACCCTTTTTCGCTTAATCTTACCTGTTATATAAAGTTCTATAATAATGATAAATGAAGAAGTAAAAAATATACATACAACCACAAGGCCTAAATTGAGAGGCGTGTTTGTTTAATATTGTTATTCTCTTGATTGTGAATGACAAAACGAGTATTGCAAGGTGTTGTGATTAGATTGTAAACAAATATAACATATGCACTGATAACAAACAGTGTGTCAGCAACCCTCACGGCAAACCAGGCTAGAAGTCAGAATAAAAAGTAGTGTATCCCAGCTATCAAGGCTGACTAATCACCAGTGATGGTGATATCAACAGTTGTTGACTATCCATCATGAGCATAGAAGAATGATCTAAAAACCTTTTTAAATGAAGTTAAAAAGTTTTCCTGAAATTCCGGGATACTCTTGACAGATATTTAACAACTGTTGAGGTAATCATGTCATCATTGTCTGGTGGTCCCTGCACCCCCATATTAACACTAAGCACTAAAAAAAAAATTGTCAGAAATTTGGTGTCTTGAAATTATAACGAACACAGGCATTCGATTGTTTTAACAATGGCTTAAATACAAACCTTGATCACTTAGATCAGAAATATAGGATTTAATATGGTAAATTAATACAAGAAATTAAAAACCCCCCATCAAGTTGTGTATTTTAATAAAGAGGTAGGTGACCTGGTGGTCTAGGGGTAAGGTGTCAGACTTCTATGCTGGCGGCCGGGGTTCGATCCTCGGTCTCGGCAAATATTTATCTGATTACCAAACCCTTCCTTCACCTCTGACAAGACATCTTGTGCATGTGAGGAATGCCAGGCCTCCACCGTGGTTCGGATTCCACGTTAAACTGTAGGTCCTTCATTTCATTTCACAATCACCCTACCATTACACATTAGCGTAAGTGCGTATAACCCGAACGAGTAGTAAGACGCGGTGCTAATAATAATAATAATAATAATAATAATAATAATAATAAAGAGGTAGCAGCTATGGTCTAGAAAACTGAGATTAAAGACCAAAGGGCTCGTTGTGCTGTATACATGACACCCTCTATTTATAAATAATGACACTATCTCCTCCAACATGGGGAGGCCTCTTGGTCTATATAGCTCGCTTACGGGCTGACTCCATGGAGTTTTTAAGATTGTAAATTTAAAAAATAATGTGTTAATTTTGGTTTGGTTAAAAAAAATGGTCAGACTACTCCACACCTGGTGTTCATCAAAAGGGATGGATTGCGACAACATATCCTTATAATCTCTGCTCCGTGACAGCCATTTTATACGTGTCCCCTACCACACAGGCTAACCGCGTTTTGTTTGAACGTAGACTACGCTGCCAGTCAACGTTTTCCATGTTTGTACTGTGTATTAGTGGGAAAGTTCACACCTGTACGTGGAAAATAACAAAGAGCCCCCCCTCTCCTCAAAATCCCACTCCACCGTGGCACCACAATTTCTAGAAATGTTGGCTTTATTACCGAAGGTGATGTTTGAATCAATGGTTGGGGGTGTGGGGGTGCGTATTTATAACAAGGCAAAAGTGCAATTTGTTCCAACTGCATTATATTTTTTCCTTCATTAACTTCTGAACAACCGTTCTCAAATATTTGTAGATAATAATTCAGGGTTAAATTAATAGTATATGTATTATTATCTCATAATTTAAAAATAAATAAAAAAATGTGCTATGTGCTATTTTAATCGAGGTACCTATTTAAGGAAAATTTTATTACATTAATGGTTACTTAAAATGATTCAGTTTAATGATTTACAGCACTTACATTCTAGAATATTAATTTTTTGGAATTAATATTTCTCATAAATAATACAATACTACGTTTCGTCAGCATTAGAAGGGTTTACTAATATCCTCTCCCAGAAATTTTACTTATAAAATGTCATATAATTAATAAAGAACGACGTTTGGTTTAATAAATATGTGGAAAATATTTACTTAAAAATATATTGCAACTGAGCTCTCAAAAAAACATTCAACATCAAGTATGTAAGATTATTTTATTTATTTTTACATAGCATGATTATACTCGTATTACAGACTAGACCTATACATTTTTAAAACAAACACATTTATTTATGTCCAATTTGTGTGCATACAAAGTTATATACAATAAATTACTGGTTGGAAAAAAAATCTTTATTTGACTATGGACCAGACACTTTATTTCTAAAAAACATAATTCTAAAGTCATCCTTAAAACAACTGTCACAAATATAAATCTCAAGTATTACAAAACATTTTTAATTTCTATCAAATATTTAGCCTCCTATAGTCTAAAAATACTTATTAGTGCTGAAATGAAATATATTTTATAATTTTTGTACTTTAACTAGGTCTCGTGTTTAATTTATTTAAAAATAAAATGTTTGTTTAAAGCATAATACGTTTCTAGATTGAAATTTTCTACCGCCCCAATTAGAGTTGGGATTGAACCCTAACTTTCTGTCCAATATTTATATGAGCTTACAACGTCAGTAACTTCACGGTCAAATTAAACTCCCAGATTGGTAGTTATTACGAATTTAGAGATTTCTTCAATAAACTGAAGTGCGTGTCAGATTTAAGGATGAACTAGGAAGTTAGCCCGATCATCCTAAGACTATTTGATTGAAATCTAAAATAATTAAACGAGGATTCTTTAAAATAAATTGCATTAATGTGCTTTAAAGGCACTTGGGCAAAAATAAAACCACCATAGCGGGGTTGGTAAGAATTTATAAAAGAAAGAGATATAGGCGTTCTGTCCACATGAACAAGACGTTGCTCATCCAAAACCTTCAATATGGTATAATAATAATAATAATAATAATAATGTATTCTATATGAATAAAATGAAAGGTTTGTGTGTCTGTCTTGAGCGTTTCGTGATATTTACCATAATCAGAGGCTGACATTTTAAAATTAGTAGCCCTTGTGCACAAACATGTGCACCTCGAATCTGGAATTTTAAATTTTTGGTTAGATTATTTTTAATTTATTTACAACTGGGTCATAATAATTAAAAATAAGAAATTTTATTTTCTGTCTAAAGTAAAGAAAAATGTTGCCAGGGAAATGCTGGGTACTTCTGTAAGTTACAAAATAATAACATACGTATTATAATAAGACTAGAGCTAAGATTGGTTAGGATTTAAACGCTTATGCCTTAGTTAAAGTTATTCGGAGGCTGACTTCCAGGGTGGTGTCCAAATAATAATTATAAATGGGGTGACGTGATGTACGTTGATACCCTCCTCAAAGAGACCGGCCCGTAGCGAGAAGCGAAGAGCCTTCCGAGGGTAAAGTAGTTCCCCTAAATTCACGTCTCGTCGCTAGTTTCTGAAAGTTGGCGAAACCGCACCCACACGTACTTCCCCCACCTTCTCTCCTTCCTCTGACAGCTCGCAGCCCAGTGCCCCATGGGAGTCTACGTAGCGCAACGTTTGACCATAGCGCGAACTGCTGAGAAGTGGCCTGCGGCCAATGTTGTTGCAAGATATCTAGGTAAAGGTGTTGTAAAATGGCACGACCATAGGAGTACACTAGGCTTCATGTTTGCTTGTCATGAAATTGTATTACAATGACCAATGGCCAGTGTTGTTGCAAGATAGGTAAATATATAATAAAATGGCATGAACCATAGGAGTCCACAATACTCTACTCTTGTTCGTTGTGAAATTATATCTATATTATATGATTAGTAGCAAGTATTGTTGCAAGAGATCTAAGTAGAAGGGTTATAAAATGGTATTAACCTATCAGTGTTCATCACACGTAACATTTGTTCATAGTCAAATCATATAAAATGGCTGATGGCTGTATTTTCTCCGATAGATCTAGATGTAGGAGTAATCCAATTGGAATACACTTGTGTAACATTTGTACATTGATAGATACTATAGAATTGCTGGTGGCTAGTGTTATTTCAAGTTAAGATAGATGGAACTATAAAATGCCATGATTATATATTAAGATTAATACTTTGAATCCCCTCTCACTTATGCAGATTCAGTTTATGGTTCAATTTCATGGCTACATGATTTAATTGAATACATGTAATCAATGAACTACTTTACCTTTTACTTGTTTGATTCCACATGGCTTTTATCACTTCTCACACAATAATAGCTTTGTATTTGAAACTGCCTCTTGATATTTACATTTAGTGTACGTTATATAATTATTTATTTGTACTAATACTTAATGATGACTTAATATAGTTGATTAGTAGTGAAACTTTGCAAAATGCATGGTCCTGTGTTTTGTTATAAAGGAACAAGATCTGTAAAGGAGATGAAAGATAATAAATATCCCTTTATGTTTTCTACTGGCTTCATCACTCGTTTTCTTGTAACATGTGTTAATAGGGCCTATTTTCAGTATTATCTCAAAAGATCCAAATATTAGGTTTGTAAGGAGACAATCTCGTGTGAGATTCCATTATCAGGAAGGTTTGCTTATTGAATGAATTGCTGCGTAAAGTAGGGTTCGGACCTTAACAAACATGCTTATGTCTAGCAATTCAAGTAGTATTTTCTAGTAAATTCATGGTATTCATGAACAATAATTTGACTAAATCTCCTACAGTTAAAACAGTTTTTGAAAAGCAACATAGTCATGATTTGCTGTAATAAAAATATGGAAATCCACCTGATATAGTCAATAGCTCTCATAAAAATAGTCAAAGAGGCGTGGATAGCTGATAATGTCAAAACTAATAATCTTGGCTTATGTTAAGAGCAGTCGATCACGTGTTTAGGAAGCTTTAGTTCGACCGCGGGAAAAGCCGGCCAAGATATTAACCATTTGTATATGGTTTCGTCTATCTATTCAATTAGTACATTTAAAGATACAAGTTATGGGCGTGTGGTATTAGGTGTATTGGTTTAAGTTTGTTAGTGATACGTGTACTCATATATCCTGTGCGTTTGGTAAGCCTAAGTTAAATGTATTCGGTAAATTTCCTTCCCTCTCCAAATGAATCTGCTCTGGCCTACATCGTCGTGTCCGTTCTTCGGAGTGGTTACAGATTTCCTCACCAGGGAGGTTTACATTAGATCGCAGTCAAAAGGAGAGGGGACTCTCAGTTTGTGGAAACTACTGGGAGTTATTCGGTCGGGCAAGCGAGCCAAGAATAACAAAAAGGGGAATGGAACTTACTAGTTTGAAAGTCAAAAATACTGTTGCAATAATACGGGTCCATGTCCGGTCCAAGATATACCGTATTGAAATAACAAATGAGGAATATATGGGAGAAAATAACTTTGGCAACGTTTGATTTAGATTGCGTTACAAAGAATCTTGAACATAAATCTAAAGTTTCTATGGAAATAACTTCCTAAATAGTGGTAGATATTACACTTTTATTTTATAAAAAGTATAAAAAGAGGTGGTTCATTAAGGACTTGTTCTTTTTGGGAAGCTCAATTCAAAAAGGAAATTATTATTCCTTTGCCCCCAAAATAATTTTATTGGAACAATCTTCTCGACTGCTTTTATTCGTTATCTTTTGATTTTAGATTCTTAGGAAGCGTAGATACTATGTTTATCAAAAATTGCTGTTTATCTTATTTTTTTAAATTGTTTTAATAACTAAGCTTTTATTAAGATTTTTATTATTATTTTGGTTGATTTTCACTTTCTTTAAATACTATGGTACGCGTACGTTATTTATTTTCTACAATATTCAGATTCAACTAGCTGTTTCCTGTATACGCACTTTTATAATTTATTATATTATACAAACTAAAATTTATAAATATTTGTGCTTCCAATTGCATTTCTTAAACATTTTCCTAGTATTCTATATAAAAAGTAAAATATCTTAAACAATGCATTATTATTATTTATTATTATTGTCATTTATAATTAGTATGTTCTATTTTTTGTAATTATTCATCAGTGTGCATAATTATTTAGCCACTATCGTTTATTTAATTGTGTTAGTATACGTTATTTTATGGTAATTGTGTACTTTTCAGTGCTGGCCTGTCATATATCTCAAGACTGTTGATATTATTATTATTATGTGTTATCTTTTACGACATGTCCCTTCCTTTTGTCAGTAAACTTAGACTATCAATGCGCCCTATTCTATGCCTCCTCCTTCAGCTCCTAGAATTTTCTTCTTTCCTTCAAGTCACCCAATATTTGAATCTTCCTTTTTCCTAAGCTCCCCTTTCCTTCAATGACATCGTGCAGTAGACAGTTTCTCTTAAGGATATATGTATGTAGGCTTACATATATTTCAGGAAGCATAAACTAAAATAAGTAGCCTATTAGTATTTTTTATGTTTATGTTATTTTTAAACGTTTATCTCTAAATTTATTTTTATCAAATTTATAAATGATCCTACATATTATACCTATTATCAGGTTATTAAAATAATATAAATAATAATCTAAATAAATAATCAAAGAAATAATCCATTAAATCACTTATATTTCTTACATTTTTATTTCTTCAAAGATATGAGTATTTTAAAATATTTTTATGACGCTAGATGGTAAAATTATTTCAAAACTTTTATTTCATGGTTTAATAGCTTTGACTATAAGGAATCAAAAGAATCCTAAGCATTCGTCGCAGAGTGTTTTGTTTGTGGCCTTGAGACGTTATTATCGCCAGTGCTTTGGGAAGTAGCTGGCTATATATAAAAACATTGAAGTACTTATTTTAGAACTTAAAAGAGGGGAAAGATTCCATTAGTTTTTATTTGAACGTAGTGCGACAGCAGCCAGTTAATCGTATATTGAAATTTTTTTCTTTTTATTATGATATATTTTTTGGGGTAATTTTGGAAAACTACGTTTTTGTACAAGTCGCTTGAAATGAACGTTCTGAGGCAATCCTCTTCCCTTTCATCCTACCACCTTCCCCCCTCTCGCGATCTTCTAGTGGAGTAGATCCCAAAAGGTGATCCGCGGACCCCCGGAGTTCCACGAGCTGTTCTCAGGGGGTCCACGACAATAGCCAAAATTTAACAAAATATAAAGTTAATATAATAACTAAGAAACAGTAGGTCTAATATTAATCAATAAAAAGCTTCCCCTCCTCCTCACCCACCTGCGCAGTGCTTACGGCGCATCCCAAGACCACGGTTCTGTTCTTGGACCGCCCAGTCGAGTCGTCACGTCACTCATTATGTTGCACTGCTGGTCGTCAGACATTGCAAAGTTTTTCATATTGATTTGTTACGTTTTATTATTTTCGTGTGATTATTTTTAATCATGGACCGTTGGCTTAAAAGTGGTGGTTAAAAAAACGGGGGTGGGGGTCCACTAATCTCAAAGAGCATCTTGGGGCGTCCTTGATTGGTAGGTAATTGGGAACCACTGTTCTAGTGGTTTGTATGTGCAGTGTCCAGCTCCAACCAAAATTTGGGCGACAACTGATGGACGGGAGGAACATTTAATGCTTTTGAAGAATAATCGTACACATTTTTTTTTACATATGCATTGTGTCTGGCCACCCATTCAATCTTCACGAATATTTACACTAATAAGGTAGATATAAGATAGTTAGAATATCAAAAAAGGGAAAGGAGAGTAATACACAATTTAAGCTAAATCAAAACACCAGGACGAGACCGAACCTTGACCTCCTTGCCATTTAAAAACCAGTGGTCTGCCTGTGAAAAAAAAAATCTAGCTTTACTAAATAATTAGCTTTATTTTAATACACAAATACATTTATTAGTTATTTAACTACATAAATCTGGTACACAAAAAGGTAGCAAATAATCTCTAATATGTCGTAGTAAATAAATTTAAATATGTCATGATTAATGACTCAGGTTGCTTCTTACCCTAACTAAATGTTGTTTAATAACTACTAGAACAAATATCGTTAATGGGATTCACGCAACTGTCAAAAAACCCACGGGTCACACAAATTGACGTCGTGTGCCACATGTGGCCCACGGGCTGTAGTTTGCCCACGGTTGGACTGGAATAACGGATTTTTTCATGCGAAAAAAGGTACAGATATATTTTATTTCAATTAATAATTCCAGCAAATAATTTTGTTACAAGACTCATATAATTAAATAAATATGTAGTGCCTAAAAAGTTTAACTATAAGTCTTGAAAAATTTGTGTTTGATATTAAAGAACAATAAATTTAGAGCAACATTATTCGTATTTTATAGAAAATATAATTTATTTGAAGTTGTGTTTATTTTAATTCATAACAATTGTTTATTGTTACCTCTTATTTGATATTATTTACCCCACTGAATTTGTATTTAATAATTCATATACTGGCTTGAGATAGTCATGTGATTCTTCTGTACAAAGAAGAGTCAAGATAAATTAGAAAACGATTCTGGTATTTGAGCTTGTTCAAAATCTTGATTATTTATAACTTATATATTTTTATTTAAAGTATTTGTAGTGGAAAATATTTTAAACTAACATTAAAATCTTAGAGTATAGATTAAATTAGGCCAACAATACATGTACATGTAAATATTCAGCCCCAGCCTAGTAAATCCAGTTGGAAACAAATAGGGCGGATGTATTTATATACGAAAGTATTTTACGTACTACCCTGGGTCAAACAAAATTACTTAATATAAAAGTTCAGTACCCCAACTATTTTTTCACGGAGATTTATGTCATAGTTACAATAAACACCATTATTACATTATTTGTGACATATTGTCACCTTTGCTTAACTCATATCCCGACCTATGTGTTTGGTTTACACAATGCATGTTTGGAATATAGTATGTTGGATAAACATTTACAATTATATTTTTATTTAATCCGTTCTTATGCTTCATATTATCTCGAAGGAATCAACGCATCCATTTAGTTGGTTGCCCTGTCACCTCCCCCTCTCTCCATATCCTGCGATTTCCTAAAGCCTAGCATGTGTGTTGCTTAGCACGAAAGACAACACGTACGTTATTACGTGTTTCTTGCTGCCCTCTCCAATCTTTCTCCTGCCGTAACTCTCTGGGCAGGGATTCGCTTCCTAGGACTAGATAATCCTTTCACGCTAAGAAGGATCTAATTTCGTTAATTGCCCGTTCTATATAGCAAAACCTTCTCTTCTCCCCCCCCCCCTTAACCCTGCGTTCCTTCACCCAACCCATCCTTCTGCTCCTTTTGGCTTTTGGTTGTTCGCTCCCAGAAGGCAATGCGCGGGTGCTAGTGTTGTTGCTTGCTACGTTGGTGTGTGACTTTACGTAAAGTACGTTAACCACACAAAGAATTAACCATTTTCCCTCGTAGATAGCTATTGTATGGCTTTGTGAAGCAGCCTTATCTCCTCTCCCTCGTGATAATAGGTTTTCAGAGTAACATTTATTTATCTCCTTAGGGCTTAGAGGGAAGGTTCCCATTGATGTTCCCATTTAAGAGGGTAGATTTTGTGGCGGCACGATTAGTTTGAAAATTACATTGTCTTATTAATTGTAAAAGACACACACAGGTCTTAAAATTTGCATGAAAATTTGAATAGAAGTAAAAAATTGAAGGAAGATAAAATTAAAATGTTCAATATACAAGAAAAAAAACCTCAGTTGGTTTTATGGGTTATTTTTTATATTATTATTATTATTATTATTATTATTGAATATCCTATCTGTGCTAAGGAAAAAACTTATATAAATATATTGTAAAAACTGTTTCTGCTTTGAGGGCATATGTTTCATTATTTTTGTAAATTATTGAAACTTAAAATACAAAATCAAGCTATTTCCAAAATATAAAAATACATATTTTTAGAAATTCAAACTAGAGTAGGACTACAATTTTTTACTATTACTTTCAAAGTACTATCTTTTTGGAGGTAAGCTTGTTTAGTGTGTAAGTACCAGGAGGGCTTAGGTGAAAGTATAATAGATAAACGATAGGGTCCCTCTCATAAACTAGAAGGTGTGATTATGCGGCAGAATACTACCGGACCCCTTGTAGGCTTAAGTTGGTGCTCGCTTGTGAATGGAGATTATGGAGAAAATTCCAACTTTGCCACAGGACTCGAAAAGTTGAACGTATAGGACCATGAAACTTTCTCTTATGTTAAACAAGTTAACTTTAGATCGAGTAAACCTTTATTAGAAATCTATTACTTAACGTGTACAAGATACAATTTAGATAGTTTTATTTGTGTTCATAGTTTAATAGTTCTTTAAGAACAAAAAATAGGAAGACGAGTATCCACGTTTTCAATCAAATAAAATATATCGTAATATTTGTAAATAAACACATTTTACAACTTAATAAGCCTATTTAAGGAGCTGAAAATATTAAAAAATATATATTTGTTTTGTTGTTACTCTTTTTATACAATAGATGTGCGCAGTAGATAAACAATATAATATAAGAGAACACAACTATTATTGTAATATTTAATATAACTCTCAGTCTTATAGCTGTAGAAGCTAATATAAAACTATAGCGGGGCAATAAAAACATGTGCTAAAGAGCGCGCAGGCGGTGTTTCTAAGGCCAATATATTCGTTAAAATCTGCCATTTTATTGTTCTTATAACAACCCACTTTGGTTATTATATATTTGTCTCTAAGGCTAACTATGTATATTAAATGACTTAATACTTTACAAGATTTGTGTAGCGATAATTTTACGAAGCACAATATTTACTGTATTTATGAGAAACTCAAAACCAGTTAAGTGAACAAAAGACAGCAGAAGTGTAGGGGGCATTTTTTCTCAGCAGTCAAATTCATCTAAGTTATGAAATAAGAACCAATATAATAAGCATATATATTTTATGTTCCGTTCTTATTAATAAACGCTATAATGGATAATTTAGAATAAAAATAGTTAGCCCAGAAACATAGCAGCATCAATAAGTGTTCCATATAATTTAAATTGCTCAGTTTCTTAGAGACTGTTATGAAGCACATAAATTTAAAGGGGAACGATATTTTTGACTTTACCTTGTACTCTAAACAAAACTTAGTTCTCCCAGTGTGGTCCACACCATCAGTTTCTTACACTTGTTCCGGCCTGGTTTTAACGCCTTGTTTAACGCTTGCTTTGTTTTTCTCCTCGGAAGACCGGAGAAGGGCTCATCGGAACAGATATATATGTATAAATGTTGTCTGTCTGTCTGCTACTCATCTGTCCCGTCTTTACGCTTCATAAATATTCCTCAGCGCCTGACTACTTGGCTAGAACTTCCGTTTCTTTTCCTGGACACGCACATTACAACTGTCTTGTGGACTTTATGGAAGGCCGGGCGATCGGTCTGGCATTTTGGTGTCCTCCATTGTGAACAATTCCTTTCTTGGATCGTAATTTGGAGGATTTTATATTTGTACTTTATACAGCATTTCATTACTATTACTACTACTACTACTTTTTAGTACCATGTCTTACTACCCGTTCGGTTTATACACTTATGAACTAATTACGTTAGTGGTTTTATGGATTAGGAAGGTTTTGTTCTAGAAGAAGTGTATCCACATTTACGTGGAGGAAGAGTGAAAAAACAATTATGGGAAAAACCATCCTCGGTACACCTGACCGAGATTCGAATATCAATATCTCCGTCATCGGCAGTCTAGCCTACTGCAAGAGTAACGCGTTAGATCACGCGGCCACCTAAGCGGGTACTACTACTACTACTACTACTACAACTACATAAATTAATAGTATGAGAATGAATGAGTCTTCAAGGAAAAACATAGTCATTTGTTTGGAAAGAGGATTGAAAATCCTCATTTGTGAGAGAAAAACCATGTCTTTAACTAACGATGCTTGTCTTTTCCTAGGTGTTAATATTATAATCTAAGCCCGACAGTTCAAACATTATTATAAAGTGGTTTGTCCACTCATTAAATAAATAAATAAGGTAGCTTTCTATAAAAAGTAAAGCGTACTCACACTGGTCGTACAAAATAAAATAATAACAAGAACTCACTGGTAGTCACTAAGTATAAGGATTTCTAGCGCCACATCTTACTACCAGTTCATCTTATACGGATATTTAATAAATTACGCTAATGAATTAGGAATGGAAGTTGAATTTAAGAAAGTGTACCTGCATTTGCGTGGAAGGATAGTGGAAAACAATTTTAGAAAAAATACCCTCATTACTACCAACCGGGATTTGAATCCCGTTCTTCATATCATCGGTAGTCTAGTTTATTGCGAGAGTGACGCCGTAGACCTATAAGGTCTCGAATTGTACTCGGTCACATTTGAGAGTATGAATCTCAGCCAAGTTAAATGGAAGGTGTTTTTACCATGTGAACTATCAATGTGGTTCTCCCATACTCTCTCCAATCTAGTACAGTTGCACTTCATTTAAACCTACCAATTTTATCCCACCCCATAAAATTAAAGCGTTAATATCAAACGTATCAACTCAGAGACCGACATAAAATTGTATTTGAATTATAGATCATTAAACTAAATTAAATATTTACGTTTGTAAATTTTATATTAGTGAAAACTTTTAATAATATAATTTCGTAAATTTAATGTTTAATGGGGCTATATTCAAAACTAAAGATAATTTCAATTCAATAAACCTCGCTAGTCATGAACAATTAATTGTACAAGTAATGGCTTGCCTACATAATACAATTTATTAGCTTACATACAAACACTCGACTTGTAATCTTCTTGTTATTTCGCATAGTATAATAATTAACAAGATATTGACAATAAGAATCTTTCCTAACTAATAATTCATATTTAGTTGAGAATTCAACTTTCGTAAATAATAAATTGTAAACTTAATTAAAATACATCATTAGAATAATAAACACTAAAGTAGAAAATAATAAAGTCTGTTGAGCAGCTTTTTGTACCGCAATTATTTGCTGCGCATTAGGCATTGCAATTATTAATACATTATTGTATATTAATAATTTTATAGTCTAATATAGTGGAAGCAAATACAATAAGATAGGCTGATAAATATATTATCTTTACTTTAAGCTTTCTTATAGTAATAAATATGATCTTTTCTTACTAATACAATCTATTAAGAATTAAATAAAATTGTACGAAGCTCCGCACGGACTTTCTCACTCTATTGTTTAAAAATGGAGATATTTACCCAAAAATCGTAATAAATGTGAATATAAATAATATACACTAGCAAACCAAAGCATACATTGCACTATACTTATGTAAAACTTTTTTTAGTCCCGGTTTTAAATTCTATAATTTTATTTTAAAATAATTAATGTCTTCATTTGTATGTTTGGACCGATAAAAAGAGATCAATGTTGGGTCCACACTTCGTATTAAAATTTTCACTTCCGGCTAGAATTTTTGACATTTTATTAGGTGTTGAAAATCTTCATGCCATTGCATTTCTATTAAATTCCCCATTTACAAATTTTGACCAATAAAAAATGTAAATATTGACTATTGAGTCTAAAATGGAGACAAATCATTGTTTTACAAACATTTCTCCTATGAGGTTGAAGGAAAAACAACATACACTTTTTAAGACTTACTTATATTTAATTACTCTATGCAATAGGAAAATTATTGCGTTAAAACTTAAGTAGTATCTCTTTACAACTAAAGCTCACAAAATTGTATGAATATCATTCCAATATCTCAGAAACTGTTGTTTTTATAAAAATATATTTCATATAATTTTTTTATTTTTAATAGTACTACAATTTTGCATTGAAAAGTTATTTAGTATCTCAAATAGTTGCGTAGATACGGAAGTTTCTGCTTCTGTAACATGGTAAAATTAAAATAGCTAGTTTATTTATAATCTTAATCAACGCCTAGATACGAATTTTAATCAAAATAGTTTTTTTCTTTTTTCTCCCTTTATTAAACTACTCTTAATTTTAGGTTTAAGCAGAGACACAGTCAGACGGCATTGCAAAGACCACTTTTTAAGGTTCGGGGGTTCCCGAGACGTCGACATCCATCAACATTTCAGATTATATTTTTTTTACGGTTGCAATACTTTACCTTTTGTTTTCGAAAAGTTAAAAAATATATATATATATATATTTTTTTTGCATATAGCTTGAAATTTATTGGTTCTATAAAATTATGCTTCAAACTAAATATTTGTATTATAAATAGACTTAAATATTTGTAATAAGTAATTTTATATCTCAAATAGTTTAGGAGATATTATAAAAAAATATAAATTACGCATCATACCGGAGCCCTTAAAGTCATTTTGCTGAAATTTTGAGAGTAGCCATTTTGTTTATAATATTTATAATCGAATTTTTATCTTTTTGCTCTTCAATAAACTACGCTTAATTGTAGTGTTAGATATCCATTTCCAAAAACTCCTCGGGGAAACCCTATTAAAACCCTATATACCAAGTTTTAGCCCAATCGGTAAAATAGTTTAGGCTCTAGTTGGATGTACAGACAGACAGACAGACAGACAGACAGACAGACAGACAGAAATTCAAAAATCACTTTTTCGGATTCGGGGGTCATGAAACATAGAGTTCGATTTTCTTAGACGATCACAATACTTTCTCTACCTGTAAGATAGCGAGAAAGTAAAAATACAATACGCTTATTCATTAATTATTTATTTTTAATAGTTATATATACGATATTGTATACATCGCAATCCTAAGCTTTATCGTGAACACCAAACATAATGTGTGTACTATTTAGCCCGGAACAAGTATACTTTTGTATTTTTAAATATTTTAATTTGTTAACAGTCCTATTAATACTGCATATTAAAAATAATATTACTAAAAGTGTTTTTATACCTTTGCAACATTAACAAGATAACTATTTTAATTTTCTAAAATGCTGGGGCTTTGGAGATTTGTACGATAACGCACCATAATATACCAATTATTCGCGATTTGAATCTAAATTCTATTTATCTGTTTATTAGTTATAAATTACTTATTTTTTTTATTACAATTCACATCCAGAGAGGAGAAGACCTGGAAGACTGAGGTGAAGATGGAAGGTCAGACTTTAGAGCTCCTTTAATATCAAAATTCTTATTTTACGGTCCGGGGTTCAATCCTCGTTCCCGGCACAGATTTATCTGATTGCCAAACCCTTCCTTCACCTCTGACAAGACATCTTGTGAATAGTGGGGAATGCCAGACCTCCGCCGTAGTTCGGATCCCATGTTAAACTGTAGGTCCTCCATTTCATCTCACAATCACCCTACCATTACACATTAGCGTAAGTGTGTACAACCCGAACGGGTAGCAAGACGCGGTGCTAATAATAATAATAATAATCATCTTAATTTAGGAAACCTTATATACATGGTTGGTATAATATGGTTATCAATGTTTCTATTCTCTATGAGTTGACACTTTTTAAATTAGTACTACATGATCGAAAATAAATCAATCAAGGTTAAGTCCATGGGTAAAGATTAGCCCCTACCACAATGCATGTTAGGTCAATATTAAAAAAAAATATATATAGAGCCTATTCTTCAATAAAATAACATTATCTAAAATATAATCTTCTTTAACCTCACTACTGTCTTCTCTTCATTAAAAAATTGTATATTGAATAAAAAAAATATTATTGCCCTTTTTTCTGTTAACTTTATTATTTTATCCGCTATTTCAAGGGCTGCCCTTTAAAAGGTATTTATGACAATTATATATTATACTTTTAAATTGAATCTACAATATATGTATTTACTTTATTTAGCTATGGAGTGTCATGAATTCACTAGGCCTAAACATCCCCAATAAATTTAATAATTCATTATGATATTATTTACAAATTAAATCATAACGTAATGCATTTGATATTTTTAGAGTGTTTCACGTTAATTTTTAACTATAAATGCGAGTAGTTCGGATTGTTATTTACTCATTATGCTTAAATTTTGGTCGATATATTTCTGTGAAGGTGCATTGGTGTTGGGGGAGAGAGTGATGGCTGGAGAGGAATGGGGGGGGGGAGGGAGGGGNCGGATTGTTATTTACTCATTATGCTTAAATTTTGGTCGATATATTTCTGTGAAGGTGCATTGGTGTTGGGGGAGAGAGTGATGGCTGGAGAGGAATGGGGGGGGGAGGGAGGGGGAGGATTTGGTGGAATTGAGAGGGGTAGTTAGGAGGTTGAGAGTGGAAGAGAGATTAAGCTGTAATGAGGATTCGTTCCCAAGCTGCACGCCAAGTTTGGCCATGTTTGGCCATGTTTTGGTTTAGAATCGAACCACGGACCGGCGGGATGGTAGATTTTAGGTCATAAACTATTCTCTCAAATACCTCCCCTCTAGCGTTTTAACTCCATGTGTGTATATGTATGTAAGCACTAGCCCAACCATGTTGACATATTTTCATGTTTAACACCCTCCTTCATTCCAACTCCCCCTAGTTCTCGTCCCGATGAAAAAAGAGAAGTCTTCATGTTTAACCTCAGTGAGATCAAAGTTCTTATAATCACAGTTACATGTCGAACATTTACCTCTGCCGTTTAGTCAGGGGCTCAACTATTGGCTTAACAGAAGGTTTTATTTTGTGAAAACCACATTTAGATTTCAAACAAGACCGCGTTTTTTTATTATGGTGCTATCTCTGTCAAACACACTAAAAGCTAATATAACACACACTTTTATGTAATATAAATAGTATTCATTTGTTTGAAAAAAGAAGCATGTTTTTTTATTATCATTTATTCATAAGTAATTTTATTTTCATTTTAATCAACAAAATATAAATAGTTTAGTAACTTAAAGGGTTACAATACTCGCACAAGCCCCGAGGATCTAGTGGTAAGGGTTCGGGGATATAATTTAAGAACATAAATAATATTTAAAAAAAAATCTTATACCTGGCAAAGATGAATAAAAAGTGTGAGGGGAGAAAATGTACAACAAACCTCCCCCCCCCTCCCCTCCATCAAAGCCAATACTAGTCCAGATTGGCCTTAAAAATACTAACATAGAGCATAGGTGTACCGTGTTCGATCTAATAGTAGTAGGGATTATATTGTTTTTTTTAGCACAGCGTCTAATTATCTGTCCAGATTATACTCTTATGTAGGCCTACTAATTAAGCTAATAGTTTTAGGAATTAGGAAGGTTATGATTTAGAGGGAGTGTACCTGGCTTTAAATGGAGGGAGAGTGGAAAACGATTTTGGAAAAACCAGTACACCCGATGGAGATTTGAACCTCGATATCCCCCATCATCAGTAGTGTATACTGCTTAAGTCGTGCCTTGGGCCATGCAGCCACCGAAGCGGGTCTCCTAATAGTTCCCACACTTTAATTCGTGTAAGAGTCACACTACTGAAAACTTGATCCCTATTTTTAATGTAACTGTAGTTCCAAAAGTAGCCGGGGCTATATTAGTAGCTGGAGTGGAAAATAAAATGGTTAATAGTTTAAGTCAAATACGCCAAATTTTCTAGAAACTTTAGTAAGTCCCCCTTAGTTACAATGGGGGGGGGAGGGGGGTAGAGAATAAATCAATAAGATGTGCCCCTCTTAACTTGGAGGGGGAGTAGAACTAACTGAACTATATCAAATAAAATAGATTAAGTTAAATAAGCAATTAAATAAAAGAACACTTCCTTTTTTAGGAGTAAAGAGGTGGGGAGGTAAGGGAAGATAAAAATAAGATATTCAACAAAATAAAACATGAAGGTAGGAGAGCCGTGCTTTGATTGCTTGACCTTGATATTATAAGCAGGCACGCTACCAACTACACGATATACTTAAACTACAACATTGATATGTGTGTTGATCCAAAGTGCGTTTATTTGTACATATGTGTAATAACAAACTATTTTGTTTAGTTACATCACTATGTTATTAAAATAATCACCTCTAGTATTATATACTATTCATTATTCACTATTCCCTATTATTATTATTATTATTATTATTATTATTAATGCTATTAGCATTTAACATGAATGATAAGTAAAACGTGCTACTAAAAAAAGTTAAAAATTAAAGTTATTATTTTGTAGCTACAGTCTTTTCATATAATAAATCTTTAAGTTATGTCTATGTTTACATTAGAATTTTTGTGACGTTTCTGTTATTTCTTGGTCATATAAATGATACGAAGACCAAATAATGTATTTTTAGAAAGTTGGTATGTATGATTGTATGTTTTTTTGTTTTTTTGACAGTGAATTAAAAATTACTAATAGGATAGAGACGGGACTTTTTCTGTTTCAATAATTTTTCCGAAAACAGGGTAAGCTATATACCATTAAAATATAGCATCATCGTGAGAAGCAGTGTCGAAAAAACAGGGCTTTCAGTAAACATACGTCGCGGCTTCTGGGTGCAGCTAAAAAGCTTGATACCTAATTTATTGGATCATTGGGAGAAAGCGGAGGAGGGAGTCGATGTTTCTTCGGGGTTATTCGGACACGCATGAGCACGCGTCTCGACTAAGTTTAATTATTTTCTAGCATTTAAAATGGTTGATTGTGTTGAATGCGTCAGTGTTACAAATAGTATTCTTGCTTAATGTTCGGTACTAAGCCAAAAGAACAAATTTGTTTGGTGTGAAAGGGTGCTCATAAGAGTGATTTTTTTCAATTTACTTTATTTTTGTTTCTTAGATATACAATTTAAACTATTTCTTTTGTTGTTAGTTGCAACAATGACTTCATGGGAGAATAAACGAGAGTTAATTTTAATACTAAGAACACACAAATGTAAACTATATATTTTGGTGTTCATTGCAACAAAGCCTTCATGAGAGAATAAAAGAGAGTTAATTTTAATACAAAGAACGCACAAATGTAAACTATATATTTTGTTGTTCATTGCAACAATGACTTCATGAGAGAATAAAAGAGAGTTAATTTTAATACAAAGAACACACAAATGTAAACTATATATTTTGTTGTTCATTGCAACAATGACTTCATGAGAGAATAAAAGAGTTAATTTTAATACAAAGAACGTACAAATGTAAACTATATATTTTGGTGTTCATTTCAACAAAGCCTTCATGTGGGAATTAAAGAGAACCCATCTTAATACAAGGAACACACAAATGTAAAATATTTATTTTGTTGTTTATTACAACAATGCTTTTGCGTAAACTATGCAAATCTTTCTGCAAGGACTGCAAAAAATAAAACAGTTTATTTTGGTTCATTACTACAGATAAATAATCGTAAATTTGTGGCTTCGTCCACATAAAACATTTTTTGCTGGCCGTATACATGTCTTGAATGCAGTGTTTGGTAGTTTAGATGACTCGCTGGAAATAAGTCAATTTACCCTATTTAAATGCGAGCGAAGCCGCGGGAAAACTTTAAAATGTCAATAGATTAATCTTTCGGGATGAAAATAAAGCATGCCATTTAGTTTTGGTAGATATTATACTTTTTCTAATTCCTTAAATATTTTATATTAATTTAATGATACCTATATTTAAAATTAATTTAAAAAATAATGAGTTGATAGTTTAAAATACTTAAGGCATTGTGATAATTTAGGAAAATGGTCATTTTAATCATCTGCCGAAACTTTATTTTGGGAGGTACAACATATATAAAAAAAGTTTTTATCAAACATAACTTCCAGATGTATCACCAAATAAAATAAATAACCCGTTTAGGTGGCTAAATGGTCTAAGGCGCTACTCTCGCAATAGACTAGACTTACAATGACGGGTAAATAGTGGTCCAATTTCTGTCGGGTGTACTGAGAGTGGCTTTTCCTAAGTAGTCTCCCACTCTCTATCTCTCTCTCTCTGTCCACGCACATGCTGGTACACTTACTTTTAAATTCAACCTTCCTTATCCCTAACCCATTTTCGTGATTAGTACATAAGCGTATAGCTCGAATGGGTAGCAATACGTGGTGCTTAAACAAAAGTACGGAAATTTCAAATTTGACAATTTAATATTTGGCTATATTATTTGAGAAAGATTATCATTCAAATTAGAAAATTAATCCTTTCTGTCTCTTGCCTCCTTTTCTTTACAGTTTAAATTCAAAATAAGGCTTAAACAAATGATCGAAAGGAGAAGTTAAATAATATTCAGATACATTTTATTGATACTTATACATAAATACATACACCCGAATCAGACCCCACCAAAATTTGAACTATTAAAAAAAATATTAGCAAATTTAAGTGATACTTATATGTTATGTTGAATTGCGTTATCAGGAGATATTTTTACTTTCATAAAATACATTTTGACAATCTTTCCCCCTCCCTATTTTTTTGTAGAAATACTTTTATTAATTACATGCAATTACAAAGCATCTTGTAGATACAATTTTTAAAATTAACTCCGTTTGATAAAAACAATAGTTTACACACAGTACTAAACTACTATCCTATAAACTCATAGGATTTCTGAATACATATAAAGTAATATTAGCTCGAATTAAGAAAAGTGGGGGTGGGGGTATTAAAACACACGTATTTTTCAGTTTCACGAAACTATTACAATCTCCGGACTACGAGGTATTTGTGTGCTAAAAGCAACCTCACTGAGCTTACTTGGTTGTCATAGCAGCTTGACAAATTATGGTTTACACTGGTGGTTAGACAGCTACAACAATACTGGAGGAGGGAAACACATAAATTACACTTACATTAATACTTACATATTAATGTATTTTAAATGTATGAGGATAAACATGAGAATTATAGATAAAAATAAAACTTATGTCATTTGCTGGATCATTCATGTAATCCTAGGAGCTTCGATAACTAAAGTATTAAGGTAATATTTAACATACTTTAAATGTAAATATATATATGTCAAATTGTTTTATATTGTATTTTAAATCTGGGAATAATGTTCAATAATCAATCTTAAGAAAAAATCATTAAAAAAATTGAATGCAAATAATAAACAAAATCGTTTTCGAGTAAATCAAAATATACTATGCTCCTAATTATTTGAATTAAAATATAGAAAAAAAATCTTCAGAGATTTAATTTGATATTAAAATGGAGATGTAAGAAATAATATTGGTAAAGCGAAAAAAAGCCATAAAAAATAATATAGTTGATATAAGACATTCACTTTTATCTTTAAATTGACATCACGAAGTTCGAAGCTCGTGGCGTTTAAATCTTAACAATATTCCCTCTCTCTTGTTTGTTCTCTATCTTCGTTCTCACACGCTAGTTCTTCTGATTGCTACTAAGGGTTCCAGCTTGAACACAACAAAGGTAATGGCCTCCGTACTTAAACACCGTTTATAATTAATATTGTGTAGCTCGACGAAACTTGAACGGATTAATTAACCCACATTTGTAAGTGTCTATTATATTATCCCTCTTTGTTGATTTATACATTTTCATGCCCTCTTAGATTCATAGAACGTTCAGATGCTGTGTTTATTTTCTTATAAAATAAACGTAATAAAAATAAGACATTATCGGAAAGATTTACAAGTTCCGTGTGCTCGTATTTTAATAATATTTACACTTAAAAAGGCGGTGACCTGGTGGTATAGGGGTAAGGTGTCAGACTTCTGTGCTGGCAGTCGGGGTTCAATCCTCAGTCCCGGCACAGATTTATCTGATTACCAAGCCCTTCCTTCACCTCTAACAAGACATCTTGTGAATGTGGGGAATGCCAGGCCTACCACCATGGTTCGGATTCCACGTTAAACTGTAGGTCCTCCATTTTCATCTCGCAATCACCCTACCATTATACATTAGCGTAAGTGCGTATACACCTAACGGGTAGTAAGACGCGGTGCTAATAATAATAATAATACACTTAAAAATACTAGAAAATTAATAAATAATATAGAGTAAGATCTGTTATTCCCTGTAACATAAGTAATGCTAGTTAATTTTACAATAATACTACCCAACCCGAATAAAGACGATAATCATAGACATCCTGCAATATCACAAATTTCCAAAATCTTACTATGTATAAAATATATACTCACTCTATAGTCTCGGCCAACAACCATCACACGGCTGGTGCATATCAAATAATTCTAAAAAGAAGAATAAAACTCCTTGGAAAAGAGGATCGACGACACACCGGTATGAGCTGATCCAGGCCTACGCTGATCGACCTAGCCGGCTGACAGACAAACCTCGCGCGATCTTCACTGCCAACTCACTAAATTTCCGGAATGACGTTTCAGGATGATGACGGTTGTTAACAAGAGAATCATGCTGTTAGCACGTGTTCGCAACGTGGCATTACACTTTTAATATGAAGATTCCCCCCCCCCCTTTATCTAGCAACTAGACCTATATAAAGCTGGTGCTCAGCTAACATCGTTGACAATTAATTCTGACATAAGCACGAGAGGTCCTGGTCTGAACTTGGACATAATCGCTTCAGGATGACAAAATATAAACTCTTTATATTTTATTAATTATTTCAATATTATCGTCCTATAATGGGCTTAGATGTTTGAACACTTAATGATTTTAATCACATAATTAATGAAGTGATTTTTCACTAGAAGATTTTTTTGGAAAGTAAATTTTTTTTATGGAACACTTAATGTTTCCTTTTGCCGCTTGGGCGCTAGTCTCTTTGTAATATTTAGACTTATAAGTAGGTAGACACTTTTTGATTCCTTTTCTTGCTTGGAATATTTAGTTTAAATATATATTTTATTGAATTTGTCGTTACCAATAATTGTTTAACTTTAAAATTTGATGTCTAAATTATAGATAACATTTTGCAGATGTATTTTGTTTGAAGAAATTATAAATGTAATTTATTTTTGTTGGTTTATAATTTATAACTTTAAGAATTCCGATTCGTTTAGTGAGAAATTACCAGTATACTAATGTAATATCGATTTGTGTTTTACTATAATGTGAATATTAACAAGTCGAAATCTTCTCAATTACTTCAAAGTTGGTAGAAGTAATAGTCTCACAAAAGTTTGAGTTATGTCGGGAGGTCAAACCTTTGTGTAATTTATTTTGATCATAATTTATATTTGAATTTAAATTTAATCTTATAATTTAATGACTTTGTCAGAATTCACAGTGGTGATTCAGGTGCTTTGTTAACCATGCAGAAGAACTCTTTAAGCTCTTCATAGTCAAATAGTGGAAATACCCTATACTTTTTTATCTCAAGCTCTTTAAGCTCTTTATTAACATAATAAAGATTCAAAAGTTTAATGATTTAATTTATTTATTTAGTCTTAAGTAACGAGAATTATTCAGCAGCTTTGTTAACCAAGTAGAGGATCTATTTAAGCTCTTTATTATTATATTAACGATTTTTGATTATTATTGGGTCTCTTCTAGACTAATTCGTATAAATAGATAATTTATGATATAACCCTTTGTTTTAAACGTAGTCCTCTTCAAGGACTATTATTACTTGAAGGTTGTGAAATATATCCTCAAATGTACTGCACAGGCGCAGTCTCTCCCATATTAACTTTTTTCAACACTAATAAATTCGCCTTGTGAGCTAATGTATTATTTGTTTACCTCTGTTGTCTTAAATTGAATAAATAATTCAATTTTTTCTTAAACATGAAAATGTTCTGATTTTTGTACACTAAATTCCTTATAGATTCCACCCACTCTCTTCCCAGCTAGCGGTTAGAGTTGGAGGTGGTGAACGGTACAGTCCCAACCATTGGTTAAATCAAAGTTTTTATTAAGATGGTTCTGATCTTGTTGGGTTGAAGTGCCTATAAACGGCAATAATAATATTATTATTAATAATAATAATAATAATAATGGTAATATTTTTTGTAAATTTATTTTGCCAAGCAGTTATATTTTAATCTTAAACGAATCCAAATTTATTTACTACTATTATTAATTCAACTTGATTAATATTTTAAAACTACATTAAAAACTAGTTGTTTTTCCAAACAGACATGATGAACAGAGTTAAATATCAATCAAGTGCAAATAAAATGCCTACTTAAACATTACGCGTGTAAGAGAAATGGGTGATTAGAAGTGGTGTTAATCTGTAATTGTAATTAAGGCGTTCTCAATCAATTCTGTAACGTTGTGACTGTTATTAAGTCATGCACACAATTAATTACAACAGCGGCGCCGCAAGTCAATGATTCCAGCATGTGTGATCGGTGCTTTAGGCAGACACTGTTACGATTGCCATCATTAATAAAAAAAAGGTATTTGTCTGTTGACTTTATTGTTTATTTGTGTATGTATTTTCCTATGTGTTGCTGTACATTTTTGAAATGTTGAATTTGAGGTTTTCTCATTGTTTACTACATCCAAATTTATGCATGGGCTGAAAAAAATAAACTGTCTATTTGGTAATAACTATGTCATTGCAGTGAAAGGATGATGTCACCCCATTTATAAAAAAAATTAAAAATGTATTGCAGTTTAAAACATATATGTAGTTATTACATAATTTCGACTAAACTTATTCTATATGACTTTTTTCTTTTGTTCGATTCAATACGTTTTTATCTTACGTCTTTACCATTTTGTCTTTCTGTATAATTAACAAGTAATATTTAAATTAAATCCAATTAACTTGTCCCAACAATAAGTTTCTACCTTTTTGAATAACTTTGTAATATTGTGTTAAAAAGTTTTATGTCGTAAATGCTGCCAGCCAGGTCTTGTTTAAAAGTTTGCTAACTATTATTTTTGTTTGCGATTTTAAACTATTATTTTTGTTCCTTAAGGCTTTCACCAAATGGGTTTAGTTTTAATCAATGGAATTCTGGTTTTATTTTTCACCTCAGTGCTAAAATATATATTCAAGTTTTGAGTAGGGTATATTTTAAATAATACTTTTGAATGAGAAAAAAACTTTTAAAATGACCCCTTAAAATTTACTGCATCCTCCCACTACCCCAATGTAAAATATATAATAAAATTATATAATAGTCATTCAGTTAAGCCTCTGAATTTCTGAACATTTTATATACATATTTCACTAGTTATTTAAATTTGATTTCATGTTTCATTCATATTGATGACATTCTACACCGTTTTAGACATACATGATTATTTTTATTGCAGTCCCCCATCCAAATATTTATCACACGCAAAGTTATTTTAACTGGGAAATTTACAGGAAACACTTTTTCATGCAATGACGTGGCTCAGAAATATATTTAAATAAACATATTCTGTTTATAAAATAATAAAATAACAACAGAATATCAACTTAGTTAAAACAAAATATAAACTCATTCTTTCCCCGTATCCTGACTTGAAGCTGCAGGGGTAGTGTTTACGATATCAATAAATTAAACATTATGAACCTATTTACATTACATCTTATAAAATCGGCACTCAAGTGTTAGGGATCAGATTGTTTTCTACGGAAACATAAAACAACATACTTATAAGCGTTAACAAAAATTTACAATTTTATAAGTTCGGAACAAAATCGAATGAACTAATTATGTAATGTAAGTTAGATAAATGTTAATCCATTGCTAAAAATCAACACCATTAAACTCTTGAACCAAATATCAATATGTTCTTAGATAATTGTACGTTTATAGAGTATCCTTAAAGTTTTCAAACAAACAGATATTTGTGTACTAACGTGAATTTTATAAACACATTATACCATCAGAACCAGGACCTTTGGCTTAGTACGCGCTCTAACAACGAAGCTATCTAAGAAACGTCCCGTGTCCATGATAATTCTTAAATTCAAAGAATATGAATTTTAGATCCGACTATAACCGTATTTATAAAGTATAATAGCTTTGCTATTTAATCCACCATAAAACAAAACACACCGATTTAAATATAAAACTATATCCCAAATAATTTTTATTATCTGAATAATATAACTAAATGACCAACCTTTATTAATCTTACTTTGTATAACGTTTAGTATTGAACTAGGGTCTCCAAGTTGTGAAGTAATTAACTGCTTGATGAGTAGTCACTACACATACTTTTATTTGCTATCACACTCCTGTTTTACCCTGGTATATACACATATTTACTCTAATAGGGCAGAACCTAGAGTATATGTATCTACATTAGCCTGTCAGGAGATTGATAAAATATTTAGGAAAAACAACTTACTATATACAACTGTAATTAAAAATCGGACCTCAACACTCGACGAATCGGGAAAACCGGGAATTATGTGTTTACAAATGTCTCCATTAAGTTTGAGCGGTACTCTATTATTAGAGTACATCAAAGAATAAACAAAAATTTAATTCTCATTATTGGTGTACAATCTTACTTTCTTATAAAATAAAACTGAATAAGTTTGATTTTAAATACTTAATTTTTTGCGCAGCCCACAGTCCAAATATTTACATAATTTGGTTAGGTATGAGGAAGGTATACTTGCAGGTAATGTACCCTAATATACGTGGAGTGATAGTGGGGAACCACTTAATAAAACCACCCTCAGTGCGTCAGACTGGGATTTGAGCTACGGTCTCCTCGTCATCGACAATTCTAGTATAAGAATGACGCATTAGACAGTGTGACCGTCGGTGTACATTTTAAATATTTTCTTAAAAAACACTGTGACAGAATAAACATATTAATAAATCTCAATACAACGAATCATATTCTTTAAGATTACTCTTTATCAAATTTTAACATGATGATGGTTTATTATAAATGTGTTTCTCAATAAAATAATTTAGTTTCCCTGATACATACTTATTTTTCAATAAAATCTATCGTTAGTATGAGTTCTTCATTTTGATCACATCATATTATAACAATTCTCATGCATTAATAATACTAAATAAATAGTACGGTGCAGTGCACAGACTTTCTACCACTTTTAACGTAAAATATACATTCACTAAAAACTTGTAGGATTGGTTAAACGAAATAATAGGGCTACACACTGTTGTAGAAACACCACACCAAATAATATACACTGTTATTTACTGACTCTCTGACTTTAATTAGGAACTAGGAATATTGTTACAGAAAAATTGAGCAAAGATAAATATCTTTTTCCACCAAAGAGCACAAAAATCAAATTCATTTTCAAAAATTGTTCTAATAAGTATATATACTAGCTTATAGCTAAAAAATTATTCTTTTATAAGAATATATTTCAATTATAAGATTTGTATCTTTAATAGTAATACAGTTATTATAATGATAATTTCTCCACAAGATGCAAAATAACTTATGTTGGAAAATTTCCCTGAAGTAAAGTACCCTCAAATTAATTTTCGTGAGAAAATGAGAATCGCCATCTTGTTTGTTATGATAAACAATGTCCAAATATAAAATTTAATCAAAACCGTTAGAGCGGATTTTGAGAAATTCTCTTTTATCTCTTTTAGCCCTTCAGTAATCTACCCTTAATTTTAGGGTTGTATATCTAATTCCAAAACCCCCCCTGGGAGTAATTTATGAAAACCCCAGATACCATGTTTTAGCCCGAACGGTGAAATAATTTCGGCTCTAGCCCGAGGTACAGACAGACGGCATCGAGAAAACAACTTTTTTGGTTTCAGGGGATCATGAAATGTCGACATTTATCAAAATCCTGAGTTCAATTTTATTGAAGATCTCAATACTTTATTTTCGAGGTGTCGAAAGAAAGTAAAAATTGGCCACTTAATCATATTTTAGTAATATAGGTAAACCAAAATCTTACAAATGATAATTTTAACTTTCCTTTACCATTTTTTTTAAGAAGCGTAGACAGCAACATAGAACTGTAGCCAAATAGTCACGACACATTTAACTACCTCAGACCCGCCTCGGTGGTGCAGTTGGCTAACGCGCTAGTCGTGTTGAGCTCGACTACTGAGGACGGGGAGATCGAGGTTCGAATCTTGGTCGGGTGAACTGGG
>CABEEJ010000521.1:154813-166538 GCA_901482245.1 Timema douglasi
GCGGGGGGGGGGGTTCCTAAATGGTTTTACACTCTCCCTCCACGCAAATGTGGGTTCACTTCCTATAATTCAACCTTCCCAATTCCTAATCCACTAGCGTAATTAGTACTTAAAGCGTATAACCCGAATGGGTAGTAAGACTCGGTGCTATATAATAATAATAAAATTACCTCAGTTTTTCTACGATAATAAACGTATAGCCCTATTTTATCACGAATAACCATCTGGAAGGCCTCTTTTTACCACCCGAATCCTACAATACAGAAGAGCTTTGGTAGGAAAATCAGCTTTTCATAGGGCTATTCGTAAACAAATCAGGCGATAAATACATTTTATTTATTGAAACACTTTTTAATACAGGCCATACCTACCTATTTTTGTGTGGGTTACGTCAAACTTAAGATTTATAAAAATATTAATCGAAAGAGAATGGGCAAGGAGCGTAATTTCGAGAACTTGGACACACATTATTGTGGAGAAGGGCTGGGAAAATCAAAATGAAATTAACACGTGTTTAAGTGGGATTAGTGCACCCGGATAAGAATCGAACCCCAACTTCCCTGTCAACGTATATCAAAATGCAATGCAAATATACCGCTTAAAGCCACTCGCTCACTGCTACGGGGTTGTCTTTAGTTTGATCTGATTTGTGGACCGTGTTGTGTGCGCTGATATATATATATATATAGTTTTACTAGAAAGTGTACGTAAAATACTCCAATTAAAAAGAGAGTAAATCAAAATTCCACTACTGGCAACAAGCCACGGGGCTGGGGGGAAGAGAAATTGAAACTAATGAAAACTTGTGTGTGTGGGTGTACCCTCGGAAACACACGCGGGTGTACTCCTTGCCAGAGGGGTGGGGGGGTGGGAGGGCGGCAGTGGTGGTGTATGAGGGGTTGAGAGGGGAGCCGCAGCATGATCAATACACACTCTACTCTCTGTGAGGAGCTTGGGCACGCAGCTACAGACTCTAGTCTTCTCCTTCTATCGCGGAATAGTTCTCTCTCTCACTCTGTCTCTACGTTTTAGTCATAACATGTAATTGACGTGCTGAAGCCCCTCAACTCATCTATTATTAGATCGATGCTAGAAGAGTTCTCGAACAAATCTCAATGCTAGGAGTGTCATGGATTCTGTAAATTTTTTTTTTTTTTGAAAACTTCTTTGATCTCTAGAAAACTCAGTTTATATATTCTAAAACAAACATTTATTAGACTTTTTTTTGGTGAGATATTATACAATATTTTCCCATATTTTCAGTGCCCTGCTTTTTAATACCCATTCGGACTATAACCACATTTACACTAGTGGAATAGGTAAAATTTAGAGGAAGTGTAGCCACAGTTCTAGTGAAGGTGTTGTGTAAAAAAAAAACCACACATTTACGGAAAGATACTTTCAGGTTCGCTTGACCAAGATTTCAAACCCAATCTCCCAGACACCAGCAACATGCGAAATTGAGATATATTAATTGTCACACAACCATGCAAATAATTGCAACAATTTTTTGCTCATGGATAATAATTTCTTTCCCTAACCCCAGAAAAAACAATTTTTTTTTAAATAATCTAGTTTAGTTTAGAATTATTACGGGGAAATAAATAACTAAAATATTATAATCTCTACCGATATTTTAGATATTTATATGTGCCCATTTTTTCTTTTACAATAACATTTTTTATTGCAGTTTTTTTAAAATGGTCTTCTCGTAATGTCTGATTTAATAACAATGCTATGCTTTCCCCAGCTGCTACATTTGACAGATGATGTGTGGTTTAATGATTGATAGCTTAACAAAGGGACCTTTTGTTCGTTTTGGTTACACACACACACACACACACACACACACACACACACACACACACATACACAAGTTATACCGTAACATGTGGGAGGGACCCTCTTCATCTGTGGACGGTAAATCCAAAAACAATGAAAATACTTCATATAAACATTTGTCCTATTTTACTCTGTTTTCAAGATACAACCAAGTGATTCAAATAAACTGTTTGTGTACTATATCGCCACATTTAAGCTGAGAAATTTCTCAAACGAACGATTTCCTAACAAACGGATAGGTGGTGCAGGACCTAACTGGCTGGCCTGCGAGCTCCCAAACTTAAATCCATTAGATTTTTATTTATGGGGTTCCTTGAAACAAATTGTTTACTCAACACTCATTTCCAACATTAAAATACTTCTTCAATATATACAAGAAGACTTCCAACGGATCCGACATACGCTGGGTATTTTTGAAAGAACGTGAGATTTTACGACAATACGACTGCAGGCTTGCATTCAGGTCGACGGCGGCCATTTTGAGCACTTCCTGTAATGTTAAGCAGCTCCACATTACTGGAGTGCAAGCGTGACTACAGCTCGGAATAAATGTCAAATGGGACACATATTTATATGAACAGTTTTAATTTTTTTTGTATCTCTTGTTCCCCACATGTTACGGTTCACCTTAATATTTAACAATGATACTTCGATCCAACTGTATAATTCTTAGTGATATTAGTACCAGCGTGTTTGACAGGCATGTTTGAACCTGGATCGAGAGGTTTAATATTAGAGCTCGAATCCCAGCTGGGATTACTAGGGATAATTTTATCATAGATTTTTTATCATCCTTTTGTATACTCCTCCCTTATTTGATAAAACAATCAGAACATATTTGATTAAAATGGATTAAAAATAATCATGTAGATCTTATGTTTGATAACAAAGATTGAAATTAAATAATAATTAGGGTATAATCAAAGGAAAAATTACATTTAAAATTGTTACAAGTATAAGGATGACCAAACAATAATAATAATTTGTTAGTCTCTATTTATTTTCAGAACTTTTATCTATCTGTATATGTAAAGACTTCAAAATAAATAAAGCTGACTCAACATACTTAATAATTTTCATTTTTATCTCACAACCCAACAAATAATAGGCCGGAAACATGTGAAAGATATGTCTGAACGAGATTTGATTCCCGGGCCTTTAGATTAACTCATCCCATTTATTTGTACAAAGTTATTTTTACTAAATTGTTTCCCAATATCAATTCACGCAAATACGGATACAATTTTGATACAAGTAGTGTGTCGACCTCGGTGATCTTGGGGTACAGTGTTCACCTCAGGTCGCAATATCTATGAGTTCAAACCCAATTAGGACCAACGGATTTTTCTTGAGCGATAAAAATCCTCAGAACAACTTAAGGTGACCTGGCGGTCTAGGGGTAAGGTGTCGGACTTCTGTTCTGGGGTCCAGAGTTCAATCCTCGGTCCCGGCACAGATTTTTCTGATTACCAAACCCTTCCTTCACCTCTGAAAGGACGTGTATTAATCTCAACTTGTGAATGTGGGGAATGCCAGACCTCCACCGTGGTTCGGATTCCACGTTAAACTATAGGTCCCCATTTCATCTAACAATCATCCTACCATTACACATTAGCGTAAGTGCGTACAACCCGAACGGGTAGTAAGACGTGGTGCTAATAATAGCACAACTTACTTTGAAGTGGAAGTAAATCCGTCGCTCCTTTGCCGATTGTGGAATGTAAAAGAAACCTTAGAATATAAATTATATTAAATTACCTTTCCCGGCAAAATTGGTAAATCCTTTAGCTCCCACTCATAGAGTTTCTTGTGCGGTGATATGATTAGTCGGTTCAGAAAGCGCACGTCGAATAAACAAAAATATAGAGTCTGGCGTCGATGGAGAGAAAGTAGAGGGAGGGAGGTTTATTAAAAAGTGGAAGTAGGTTCAATACTTTTCTATCTCAATGAAAAGTACGGTTAAATCCAACCAATGCTGTCAGCAAGGAAGCGTTTAATTAAATGAGGACCTGGCTGAGTGATTTATTTTAAAGGACAACCACAGGTGCTTGGTGATTCCAGATGGTATCAGAAGCCTACATCAGGACTATGATACTTGAAATTATTTTCAGAGGGCTTAGAGTTCAACTACAATAATAGAGAACCTTAGTTTGAGTAGAAGTGGCAACTTAAAAAAACAAAACCATATTTGTTTTTTTGTCAACAATTATAACATATTACTATATTATTTGAAATATTTTATAGGAATTGATTATTTCTGTAAAAAGTGAAGCTGAAAACCACATGACTTTACGTATGAATATATGAATGTTGATCTGGCAGCCATTTAGCTATCAGTTAAGGTCCTTCCTATGAAAATTAAACTGTAAATGTCAGGGATTTTTTTTGTTTTACTCTAGGAAGCATCAAAGATCATGGTTTTATCACAAACATTGCCTAAATGAATGCGATATATGGGTATATGACACTCTACTAGCCAAACAATTGAAAACTCCTGCCTGTTAAAGTTTTTTTTTAAATTTCCTCTAAATACAAAGTTAGTTAATTTCCTGTGAGTTGACAATCGGGGTAGGCAGCTGTAAATAAGTATCGTTAAATTTATTGTTATATAATCAGTTGGTATGCATTTTTGAAACTTCTTGCTTAAGCGCACTTCTCTGACTCTAGTTTCACTATTATTTAATGAAAAGCCGGTTTTAATGCAGGAAAGTCAAACCGTTTTCGGCTGAGAGCCGGCAAACCGGGTGCTATAGATGTAATATATAGAAATTAATGCCCAAATATTCTAAAAACTGGTATTATTTGTTACATATATATCTATAATTGTAAGTATTTCAATTTAATATGGTGGGCCGCGCAGAACGAATTCGGGGACCGCAAGCGGCCAAAAGGGAACACAAGAATTAAGTAAATCATGTACCGACACTGCAAGTCACATTAAAATTTTTAAGTCAATATGGAAGAACAAAAAGTATGAGAAGTGAGGGAAAAATGAGTGCAAATGTGCTATATTTACAAAACAGAACCTCATCGATAGTCCTGACGTGACATCTTTAAAAAGTGAGTTGGAAGTAAGCCTGATTGTGACTGCCCTCATGTTAAACACATCAATGATTTCATTTCTTTCACGCATCTTTCACACACTACTCACTCATTTAGTTATTGATTGCGGCTTATAATTGTACATTAAAATGACGGGTTGTTGTGAGAATGACTATTAAATGTGTGAAATACATAAACCTACAAGGGTTTCAAGAGCTATGATCCGCTATCTCACTATAGCCTGGGGGGCTCGGAGACAATAATGGGCCACTAGTGTCATTTTCCGAACCTATCTCGTCTTGTATTTTTTTTTTCACAGTCGTGTCAAACAGGTCACCAGTACAGACCAAAAAATAAGAGCTGCCTAATTTAGACCACCAATTATAAAGCATTGAACCAGTACATCATTACAAAACATATACATAGTTCAGTTATCACAAATACAAGGGTAGACGTAATGGTCGTTTGAGCGACTGGATCTCGTCGAGGCGGAGATGCGGTCTTTGAAGAGCTCCGAATAGTCACGGACACAGCAGAGACAAGTTCCGTCGGGTCCAAGAATCAGGATCGAGTGATTTTATTTCTGGCATTTTCTTGCGTCCCAGCCCCGAATAGTTTAGGACTGTGATGCCGGGACTGTTCTGTCCTGAAACACGATTGATGGTGCTGCTTTTACGTTGTTTGGTTTTAAGATGTTGGTATTAGATGGAGCTTACCCCATTGATTGTTGTGCCTTAACCCAACTAGATGTGAGGGATAACATGTTCACCCTTTGTAGAAGAATGCGTCGATTCACGTGGTCTTCCCTCAACGACACCTACAGCTTCCCTTGACTCAGGTCCCGTCCTAACGACAGTTACACACACTTTAATTAAAAGCTCAGTGATGTTAATATTGCTTCCTATGGTGAAGCAGTTATCTGTGTAGTATCAACACACGGTAGATATTCTTATGTCTCTGGAATAGGTGCCCAGGAAACAAGTCGATGGACAGTATCATTGAAGGATTCATTGCCCCATCACCCGGGGTCAGGACAACCACTAAGTTTGGCTGACCAAAACGTTGTCTGATCATGTGGAAACGAGTGTCTATTGAGTTCTGGATCTTGTCCGCTACTCTCTGCGGGACCTTTGAGAGCTCAATACAATGGGGAACTGCTGGTGCTCGGCCACAGTCAAGGTACATATCATACCCAAATTCTCTCGGTTAAAATGGATGCACTTCGTGGGATAGCTTGACAACTTCACCACAGGTAGTGCTAAGTGCCATAAAGGGGCATTAAAAAATCTAATTTTAAACATGGTTTCACTAGAGAGAAGACAAAAATAGCATACTCGAATCAATCGGCCGGCTCCCACAAAGTTAAGTTCAGGTAGCGACCCAACCCTCTCATAACATCCTACCTCACAAATAACTTATACAGACTGCACATTGCGATCATAATTATTTCTTTGGGACGAACATGTTAAAAGTGAGTGTTTTAACAACTGCACATTTGGAAGTGATTTTTTTCACTCAACATAGACACCAGCTAATCCCAGTGTTTATGGACACAGTCCGGGTCAAGAAGCGCAGCGAAACTTCCATTAGGATGAGGATCTAGTGTATGCCTTGTCTGTGAGCCGGTTGGAGTAGTCCTTGGACGGACTCGTGCTAGATATATTATCTTTGATTGAAGTTCAGCTAAACAAGTGACAGGCCAGCTAGGATGTTAAGAGTTGAGAAACTGAAGACTCGTGAATTGGGAGTTGTGGTGGCATCGTCAAATGCAAGGATTTTACGTGGTGTCTCATGAGAGATAGACGTCTGTGTTGCGGTTTGGTGAAGACGCAACTGTGTGTGCTAGTTTAAACTCGGAGGAGGTCCTTGACTTCGTGGTGACCCTAAGATTCTCAACGCCAGTGCTAACTTCAACGCGCTTTAATGGCATGCAAAATAAAACGAAACTAAATTTAAAAATCCAAATTACATTCATCGATTGAATGCACCTGTCTACGCTAGAGAGCATAAGATTTCCGTCGGCTATACTTCTTCCGCTTATGCGTCTAACCCGAACGGGCAGCAAGACGCGGTGCTAATAATAAAAATTCTTCCACTTAGCTCACATCTTTATATAAAAAAAGACGATCCTCAGCCATCCTTTCCATGACATCTTGAATGGGAAGACTTAGCATAAGGTTATTAACGTTTTAATTTGAGTGATCACAAAACAGTACTCTAGCTAAATATATAATAGGAAGGTTTTTCCTATTTTTTACTTTCTCATCATGTGAACACGAACCCAAAAATGAGAATTTTACAGTTTTGTCTGTCCCCATGCATGTCTGTCTGTCAGTCTGTCCCTGGCCACGGATCCAAAATGGTTTGATGGCTTTGGTTAAAAATTGATATTTAGATTTAATAGGGCTGTATTACACTTTTTTTTTTTACTTTAGCCCTTTAATTAAGGGTAGTTTACTGATAAGTTTTTTTTGAATTACACATTTTTCAATAAGGGCTACATTTTATTTACAATGCATACTTATCTAGGATTTGTTAGACATGGGTATACATTTATTGAAAGGTTGTTTACTGATGGGTAATTTTTGAAAATTTTAAATATATTGAAAATAGCGATAACAATTTTGTTCAAAAGTTAGGTCTGGAGAGAGTGTGCTCTAACAAATAGAAATTTATAATTGCTTTGGTGTAGAAACTCATTTATGGGTAGTTTACTGATGACTTATTTTTCAAATTTTTCAAATATTTTACAAATGGCTATAACGGTTCGGTTTCGAATGGGTATCTTGATAGTGTTAGCCATAGCATATATCACTGTTTACTTGTTTTGGGGGTTAAAACTCATTTATGGGTAGTTTACAAATAATTGATTTTTCATAAATTTTAAATAATTTGAAAATGTCCCTAATGATTTGGTTCCAAATGGTTATCTTGGGAGAGTTTGACATCAAAAATAACCCTGTATACGGTTTTGGTTAGAACTTCGATAAATGTGTTTTTTTTTCTAACAATGATTGATTTTTGAGAATTTGAATTATTTAGAGAATGGCTATAACGATTTTTCTTAAAATATATCTCTGAGGAGAGTTTAAAATGAACATAACAAACAAAGCTGTATACTTGTCTTTTGGAGAAAAATTAGGTTATGCTTAGTTTATTGATGGCTTTTTTTTTTTCAAAATTGAATACTAGACAAAAACTAGTTAGCAATTTGGTCCAAAATTGGTATATGTTAAGCTGTTTGTTTTATAAATATTTAAATATATTTGTTTTTCATAAAACGATTATTTAGTAGTATTTACCTTAAAAATGATTTTTGTAAAAGAAAATTAATTTTTGATAATGGGGTTTTAAACTATTTATTTCAAAATTAGTATCTAGAGACTATTTTACCTTATAAATTATAGTTTATTGCTACTTATCTAAAATAAATTAATCTAAGGTTAGTTTGTTTAAGACAAATTATTGAAAATTAGAGTTTTTTAATATTTACCTTAAAAATTGAATTCAAAATTGGAATCTGAGAATTGTTTTTCATGATTAATAAGAATAAGAATTTATTTTTAAAAATACCAAATAATTTAGGTTATTTTATACATAATTTACTTTTGAAAATTTGATTATTATTAAATAATTTTGAACAATTTGTTTTAAAATGAATGTATAAAAAGTGATCATTGTGATTAACAAGATGATGTGTTTGTTTTTATGAGAAAAGCATACTAAAGGGTAGTTAACTCAAAACATATTTTTAAAACTATCCAATATTGCCTTGAGTTAAAACTATGTAGATATTTTGGTTTTAAATAGTAGTTTGATTCTAATAGGTTAAAATCTTATTTTGTGTCCTAAGTTGAAAGCTACCCATATTTTGATTCACTCAGTTTAACCTAAAGGGTAGAAATAAGTCTTACTTTGACGGACTAAACAATGGCCTTATCTAATTATCTACGCCACAGCGGAACCTTACAAGGTAAGCTTATTACCTTTCAGTTTTCACGAAGGGTGCATATATTTTAGTTTAGCTATTTAGCAAACTACTTACACAGTGCAAAATTTAAATCACTAAGCGAGCCCAACGCTCTATTTCACTAAATAAATCATACTTTTACTGATTTAAATATGCTGGGATACATTAGTTGGGAGGACAGTAATTATAATACTTTAAATTGAATTTGTTAAGTAAGCTGGTGAACTGATGGTATGGGTTTTGGTTATTGCGTATTTCCTGGATTCATCCAAACTGAGGAATTAAATAATTAATAACACCATCACTTAAGTGTAGCAAAATAACATGAAGTGATTGATAAAGGGGTAGTAAGTTGGAGGGAGTTTGCATAATTTTTAGCACAACTTAATACTGTCCGCTTGTGTTATACGCCTATGTACTAATTGAACTAATGTGTCGGGTATTAGGAAGGTTTATTTTAGAGTAAATGCACATGCAGTTGTGTGGAGGTAGAGTGGAAACTCTTATATTAAAAAAACCTCAGTACACCTGGCAGGGATTGAATCTCAATTTACCCGTTTTCGGTGATCTAGTCTAACACGAGAGTGGCGCGTTAGACCATGCGGCCACCGAAGTGGGTGAGTTGGCATTTACATTTATTGATAGGTAGGCCTATGCATACAATACATCATAATCAGTGTAGAACCAAGAATCAAAATCGGCCACATTATTCTTGTGAGCAACCTTTGTGGTGTCTGACGTCAGTATCTGTCCAGCCAATGTTCGGACAGGGACGTGATAAGAGCGTAGCAAGCGTTTTAAAGCGTTTTTATATTGCAACATTGGCCAGAAGCGAGCAAGGATAAGGAGGAAATATGACAAGGATAAATGTGAGGGAAGCAGAAAGGACGTTGGTCGGCTGGCGTCTCCCTAATTACGACGCCTACCAACATAGAACAAGACATAGTAAGACGCTGAAACCGAAAGAAAGAAAGAGGAACGGTTTAGATGACGTGGCAGAGTAAAGCAGACATACTATTCTAGGAGAAAGAGGGGTGGAGAATGTTATTAAAGGGTATGGACGACGTTTTTAACGGTACAGATTTCTTTAAGGGGAAGGTTTAGCATTTTTTGTGGTGTAAATCAGTGTGAAAATTGGGTGGGTAGCCTATGGTGGTTTTACTGGACACGTTACTCCTTTGTCCATATTATCACTTTGTTCTTGGTACGCATGCCTTTGTCACGTTCTGTTTGAATAGTTTCTTCAAGGTCATTGACATGGCATACAGCCCAAATTTATAGTAAATTTTTTTATCATAAGCTCTTTTTTTCCAATATTCATAATTAAGATACTCTTATCTGCATTCGTCACTTTATGTATATACATACACCCCGCTCCCCCTCATATATATTAGAAGTGCCTGTATAATGTAATACTGATAAAATAGTAGAATGTTTTCAATTTTGGTCGCAAATAGTAGTTTTGTATTTACTAAAGGTGTTTCCTATGCTAATTTGACTTGGGATACAGTTGTACATTAGGATTATCCCAGAAAGATGATTATTATTTGAGGTTTTTAACGTCCACTTTCTGAACCAACAGAATATATTAATAAAACGAGAATTTCTATAAGTGAGAGCGAAAGGCTCTACCAATTTTTTGGGGAAAGGTATTTTCACATACCTTCCAGGGTTCTTTTACATGCCAGAAGCGACACGGGTGGGACTGACGGCTTTGCTTCTACTCCGAAGGAAGCTGTGCGATGGATTTTTATCACTCAATAAAAACTCATGATCCCAGCTGAATTTGAACCCACGAACATCAGATCCTGAGGGGAGCACTTTACCCCAAGACAAACGAGGTTGACTTATAGAAATAACATTATCTGACCGTTCAAAACGTTAATAAATGCACCCCTAATAATATTTTCTTTAACTGCCACTTTCAACCGATAGTGTCAATTTAGATAGCTTTAAGATATTTATAGTGATCTTTTGTAAAGGTTGTCTGCATTAAATTTAGTTTATTTGTTCTAACATTTTCTTCATATGAAGATCCGGATCTTAGTAAACCTTTGAGCCTAAACAAGCTAGGATATGATATATAATGGTATTATATATATATATATATATTACTTTGTGTTATTTATTTTTACAATAGTGTGGATGAGTTACACATTAAAATTTAGTGAACGAAGGTAAATTATACCTTACTATCTCTGATGGTTTTTATATTTGTGTTTGTTAACTAGTATATGATATTATTGTGTGATATATATATCTAATTGTTTTAGTTGTTAATTGATAAATTATAGCAAGTTCTATGTTAATAAACTGAAACAAAGCAACTGAGATAGGATTGATATTTATATATTTTGGACTTACCAAAAAACTATTGAAACATATATATTTTATTTTTATCCTTTCCTTCAATGGATGTATAACGTGTTTTTTTTGTGAGCGAGGAAAATGTATGAACATTAAAAAAATATATAAACAGGCTATCTTATTATGAATGTCTTTCAATAATTTTTAGAACTTTTATGAAGGTCCTACATTTTGTCCACGAATTTGTCGCTTCCTGTCGGGCTCGCCCGAATTGCGCCAATTCTCTTAGCTCGGACCCGAATTGCGCCAAGAGCTTAAAAGTGCCCCCCCAGACCGGACCCGAATTGCGCCAATACCCCCCTTCCCAAGACAGGACCCGAATTGCGCCAACTGTGAATATAAGCAAATATTAATACTATGTCTGGCGGTAAGAAGGACACAAGTCAAAAAATATAATTTAGTTAACTATATTTGCTCGAAATCAATCACAATGTATAAAGGTTGAAGGTGATGTTGTCTCTTCTCGCACTCCTCCTTTAGGATTCTCATAGCGTCAATGTAGCA
>CABEEJ010000521.1:167415-256102 GCA_901482245.1 Timema douglasi
GGGGGGGGGGAATTGCAGCTTGACATGCACATACCTGTATTTAGTACATAGGTGAATCAAATAAAACATACACCACTTACTGTGTTTTATATACTTTGGATGTAGCCCACAGTTGTAGACCAATATATTAAGTATTTTATTATTTTTCTTATAGTAGGTTGGAATACAGACTATCAGTGCAGAATAAGGTTATCAAACTGTGTCGAGTATTGCTTGTCTTCAAAGTGGATTTATATATAAATTTGAAATACAAATTTTACCTTTTTATTTTATATTTCAGAGCAGGTAGGCTATTCTTTATCTTGAGTAATTAATGTTCTCTATTTAAACATGACGATTTATCAACACAATACTAATTAAAAAGTAACTTTACCTAAGAAGAAAGTCTTATCTGTATACACCCAATTAAAGCACTATTTTCTATTGTTTAGTGTATTAAGTATAAAGTTCCATTTTTACATTTATTATCTTTGACTAAGTGATTTTAGATGCTGATTGGGTTTTATATCCTTGTGAATCACCTTAGCCCTTCACGCCAATTAAAAGGCTATACATTTATATACGGTCACACACATTGATTTGATTATTTTTATTCCATTGCAGGTGGTTGCCATGAAATCTCAATTTATTTTGACAAGGTATTCATACTCACTAATATACTGAAACATTTTTAAAAATGTTTGTTTATTTAAGAATTAAATCGCCAAATATATTATTTATGCTCTTAGTGAGGATTACTCCATCTAGATATCATATTCTGAAAATTGAAAAATGACACCTGGATACGGTAATCGAACCCGGGACCTTTGGCTTAGTACGCCAATGATCTAACCACTGAGCTATCCATCAATCGTCCCATGCTTAGGGTCATTCTTCACTAATTTTTTAAGGCAGAGTCTATGATCGACGTGCAGAAATCGTCGGCTACAAACGTGTGATTTTATTCAGATCACGAGTTATCAGATAACGCAGCCACCTCCGACCCGGTAGTTGGCTTATTGCTTGCTGATTATTTCCTTAATCACACAACAGGTAATACTCAATTAAGTTTTTATATCTGACCTGAGGATGATGCCGTCGTAGCATCGAAACATGTATAAATAACGTTGCAGTACTTGCAGCACTAACCAAGGAAATGGGGAAAACATATAAGAAAGAAATTCAATTTTTTTAAAAATTGAATAACATGTTCTGTCAATTCTCAAAATAATACAGAAATACGAAATATGCATGATCACACCATCCTTTGTTTTTAAAAACATAATTCTAATAATAACTTTGACTCAAATGTCTACAATTTTAATATGTACTGAATTTTTAGATGTTTGCTAAAACTTAAAGACATTGATAACTATAACGTATCAAAGCTTGTAATTAATATTACAAATTTCTTTCAAATATCAATCAAATACTGTGCATATATATTATATTATATTACACATTTATGTCTTCCATGTTAATTTATTACAACTTGTACACTAAAAATTGAATTTTATTTAGAAAAAAAAAAAAATCTAATACTTTTCATACGTATGTACACACTCATTTTACAACAATCGATACATTTTTTGTGTAACGCATAACATATTTTTTATCATTGTATTTTATTCCTCTTCTTTGTTTTTCAGGTAAGACAATCCTGGGAAAACTAGTCGATATCCAGCGCCCGGTACTAAACTATGCATCATCAGTAAGTACTCACTAAATCTATTACATGCTGGTGGCGAAATGAGCTCTCATCCATTAAATACTCTTTAGTCATTACTAAACAATAGATGAATATCGATTAAGTAGCGGCCACATAATACGCCGATCTAGGGCTACCCCCGTCGTTTGTTTCAACCCTCTCGGTGGTTGAAAGGTTCGTGTTGGATAGTGTTGTTTCACCATCACACTCTACGTCCGTGTACTTTTATTTCAAGACTACCATAATAGACGGAAACAGATTTCATTAGCTTTAGCCATAATATTACATTATTATATTAAAGGTGAGTTCTTAATATTTTTTTATATATATAAACGGGAGAGAGGACGTCTCTAGTCATTAAACAGATGCAGCCTGATACCTTAACTCACTGTTCGTACATAACGTAGAGTTGATATGGATACATAAACACTCGTTATATCTCGTTTGTCCGACCAGCCGTCTCGGCGCCAACGTGCCATTTCCAATAGTTTATTAACTTTACCTAATATATATTTTATAGATATATATATATATATATATATATATATATATATTACTACAATTAAGAGCTTATATGTCTGTCATAAGCATTGCCCAATATATATCGCACGCAACCTAAGTGTTTGACAATGACATTAAATATCTATTTATGGTTTTTGTGTTAAAAATTCGTTCAAGGATAGTTGATATTTAAAAAAAATGTGAAATATTTTAGCAATGTCTCCAATGAGTGGTTAAAAATGGTCAGTGTGTTTTTTTTAGATTATAAATAATTGTATCCGATTGTTTTTCATATAAACATTAATTTAATAGTAGTTTACTGGTCGATTTTAGAATAATTTCTCATGTAATTAGAAAGTATTGTAATAGTGAACATTTTTGACCTAGAGATTATGATGAACCTTAAGATATTTTAGGCTCACACAAAAAAAAAGTGGATTTTACAATTCTGTTTATTCACATGTCTGTATTTATGTCTGTCTTTTGGTTTGTCCCTGACCACGAATAAAAAACGGTTTGATGGATTCTTTTCAAACTTGGTATTTTAATTTTATAGGGCTATATCTCAGAGTTTTTTTAAAATTTCAATCCATCCTTCAAATTAAGCGTAGTTTACTGAAGAGTAATTTTTAGAATTAAAATTTTCGAAAATGGCTTTAGGGATATTGTTTAAAATTGACATTTAGGAAGCGGTTAACCTCCAAAATAGCACTGGCTATTTAGTTTTTGGGTAAAAATGTGCTAAATAGTAGTTTGCTGAAGTGGTTTTCCAAAATCTCAATTATTTTAAAAATATATGTTTGGGGCGTCTTCAACATGAAAAATAAAATAAAATTGTATGTTCGTTTTTTGGGCTAAAATTCGTTTAAGGGTAGTTAACTAATGACTGTTTTTAAATTGGAATATTTTAGATAATAACTTCAGCTACTTTCTTCAACATGTTTTCTGTCAAGTTTTTTACATTATAAATAATAATTTTTCTTTCTAAAAAAATCATTTTAAATTATAATGATTGACTTTTGTAATTTAAAGAAACCATAATGATTTTGTTGAAAATTGGGGATACATATTTGGAAAATGTTTTAATTTTTATACGTTATTAATAATTTTAGGGTATCTTGCAAGTAACTTATTTTTATATATTTGAAATTTGGTAAACATATTTGAAGAACTTAGTTTTACAATTATATACAAATAATGTTTATTGCGATAACAGTATGACGGGTTTGTTTTTATGAGGCAAACTTAGGGTAGTTAATTGAAAACCTATTTTTTAACATTTGCCTCAAAGTTATAATACACAATATGAAGAAGTTTGTAATATTGTGGTGTACCATTTTTTTATGATATCGGGAATTATTTCAATATATCTACATAGGCCTCCCCTAAATATCGATTACGATAGTATATATATTTAATAGTTAGAAGATAATTCTAGTTTTGTATTATCATATTTTATTTCATATGTAAATCGGGCCCGTAGTGTAGTGGTCAGTGCACCTGTCTACGAGTCTAAGGTCCCGGGTTTGATTCTCGGTTGGTACTTTGGATATATTTCACGAAAGGGGGATCACCTCAACGGTCACCAGGATTTTGTTAGTTAGGTTTTTCCACCCTCATATACCCTATCACCATCAACTCCTCATATCGTGACATGGAAAGACCCTCCATGAAAAGAATGTGCGATTTGCACATTCCGGATTACTTTGGGCAAAGGTATATTAGTACTGGTTAATCTTTTTGAAAACTGGGCTACGATTATTGTAGCCCAGACGCGCAATATTATTATATTTCTTATGCAGGATTAAACTATATTTCCCTATCTTAAGCTATAGAAATCTTTAGCTGGATAAATCAAGGATGTAGAAAATGTGTTGCAAGAACAAAGAGCATAGATTACGCCAAGAATAAAGTAAAATACTTATCCTAACTTAAATGATAGGTAACGAAATTATATTCCTGTTCTAAAAGTTAATTTAGGAGAAGACAGACAGATTGCCGTCCAGACAGACGCGAGATAGTAGAAGCCCGGTTGAATTATTTAAGAAAGGAAAAAACAAAGTTAAGTTGTGCTAGTGTTTTTTTTCTAATTTCTGAGCCACCGCGTGTGGTATGAGGGTGTTCTTAACGAGGGAATAACTAGCGTTGAACAAGATAACGACCCAAGCTAAAGGACCGACAAGCTTAAACTTGGGAAGACCAGTTAAGGCTATGAAGAAACGCTGGCTGATAACTTCACGAGTCATTCTCGACGTCTGAGTAACGTTTGGACACACAATGCAGGGTGGTCTTCAGAATATCTGGCTGATATTATTGTTATTACCACCATCGTTGGGGGTAGGGGTTGCTTAAACAAACAGGAATAGGAGAATGAAGTGGAAGGAATTGCCGATGAGAAGATGGAAAATAATAATTTAGATACCCGCTTCCTTGGAAGCGTGGTCTAACGCGCTAATATACTGTTGAACTAGCCTGCTGAATATGGGAAGAGTGGGGTTAGAACCCGGTCGAGTGCACCGATGGTGGCTTTTTCCCTACGTGGTTTCCCACCACTATCCCTCCACGCAAATGCGGGTGCACTTAAGCTTAATTAGGCATTCATAATCCCTAACTCATTGGTGTAGTTAGTACATAGGAGTACAACCTGGACAGGTAGTATGCTGCGGGGCTTAAATAATTTTTTTTAAACGAAGCATCCCTCATGGCACAGCATTTGGTATTGTTTTATGACCTCTTGGGACAATCAGGCATGCCAATACTAACCTGAGTTTGCTTGCATGGATGAAACAATTAGATTTAATTCAAATAATAGAATATGTAGTAATTGTAACGTATTTTAAAATATCTATATCTATTGAAATATGTTTTTTTTAACAGGAAGAGAACGATCACTAGAAGTTAGGACTATACTGAGACGCCACACCCTTGCAATCAAATACGCAGACTTCCTTACTCTTGGTTGTTTTGCCTTGATATTTATGATTGTTATCATTAGGCAGTAGATCAGTAGCACATTTTTACAAATCTCAATGCTATTTTTGATAATTCTTGAATCTCGATATAACTCAAATACTTATTTCAAAATCGTTTTATTAAGGGCTCATTTGGATTCTTATATATTATATTCCAGAAGTATAACATTGAAAAGTATCCCAAGACGCTTGCCAAATATAATATAAACAAGTGACAAAAGCTTTAAAAAATTCAGTTGTTTATTTATTTTTATAAATATCAATCTTTTGATGTTCCTTAATTTAAATACAATTCGATTAGGGGTATTTGGAGTACGGTCTATAAACAAATAATTCTTATGCAACCAAATACTATATGCGTTTTCATTCAAATTGATTAACAAATTTACCATAATAATACATTTTTTTAATCTGCATTTGTTGTTGAATGACAACTTTGTGCACACAAAATTTTCCAGAGCTCCTTTGTTTTTACTTTTGTCAATCTCTCGGTCGAGTAACACATCAAGAGGCGATGTATTTGGTACCTCTCTTGATGAGTTGCCTGCCGATAGTTTGGCGCAGACTTCTCATACAAAAATAAAAGACGGTGGCAGTGAGACATCCCAAGGAAGAGATATTTCACAAGATGGTAACGTGATTTGAAAAAATAGCACTATGTGGGCTTTTAAGATCAATATACTAAACCTGGTAATAAAGGATGTCACGTAGGAAAACATTCAATCAAAACACATTGGAAACTCCTAATAAACCTTTGAAATTGTTTTATATTCCACTGAAGAACATAATATATAACATAAAAAAACATCTACAACACATTATTATGTATTTGAATTTGTTTTGTGATAAAGGAAAACACACAACAAACAACCCTTAATATATCAGATCGGTTATTAAATAAAATAAACGTCCAATTTAAAAGAGAGAAATTATGATCCATGATCATAATCCCGTAATTTACAAACTAAGAAGAAGACTTGTTAACAATTTAGTTAAGTAGTGTGACCATTTTCATTTAAAGTATTTAATATACAATTTAACATGGCGTACAATTATGATTTAATTAATATCACAACTTCAAAAATTATTCATAAGATAGTGTCAATCAAGTATATTTATTGGAAAAACATTGTTTTATAACACACATAGAATCGTTGCAAAATAATTATGGCATCACCTAACAAATATGTAAACTATTAAATATTCCCTACTTAGAGAAACTCTTTTAAAAACTAAAAATGGAATCCTTTCAACACATAAAAATGACGTTAATCATATTTACAATTATATTTAAAATATAACTATTAAATGTGAAAGGATGGTTATATAATAAAAAGTGAAAACATAAATTTATGAACAAGTAGGAAAATACAATGATACATATTTATAAGTTTATTAAACAAGTGGACTGAGTATGAAGATTTTGAGCAATTGAAATTTACTTAAAATAAATATTAATTGTGTGGAGATTGGATTCACAGTAACTAATAAACACAATAATTATTGAAAATGGTTCAAACAATAAACAAAATAAAAACTGTACACTTTAAAGTTTTATAAAATAAAGTGGAGGAATAGCAGAATAGATAATTAAAAATATGACTGATACTAACATTTACTTATGTAATAACATAGAACCATCTTTTTTTAAATGTCATTATACTCGTACTCAGCAAAAATTGTATTTATAAAGTTGTTGTTATGATTTTTTAAAGAGTTGATGTGAAAATAATAGATAATTAAAGGATGTGACAATTTAAATGGAAGCCTTTCTTATTTGTTAAGCTAGTCCCCCATTTTTATCTGATTATTTAATAGCCTTATTTTGACGATTAGTTTCGATGTCTTACACCATATTCGTGAACTAACTGACTGATGTAGAGCAGCACTTTATAACACAAAAAGCTAAACATTCATAGAACCCACTCTTTTTTATACGTACACAATGTACTGTAACATGTGGGACTCACTTCCGTGGTGGACGGGAGACAAACAATTAAAATAAAAGTTCGGTGGACTAGCATTACATCGCGTGACCATTACATCGCGTTTTTGGTACAAATACATTGCAGGTCCATCACGTCGTGGTTCTCCCATCTCTCTACACACAGCTAACCATACTCTGACATACAACCAATAGGAATGAAGGGCTTATATATACAATTACATCGCGTGCCCATTACGTCACGTGTCCATTACATCGCATTTTGCTAAGATAGTGTGCCTAACTCTCAGCTCAGACTCTCACTTTGAAGGTGGGGATGGTTGAAAGGATAGTTTGCCCAACTCTCACATTTTGACTCTCACTATGAAGGTAGGGATGTTTGAAAGGATAGTGTTCCTGTCTCTCACCTCTTGACTCTCACTATGAAGGTAGGGATGGTTGAAAGGATAGTGTTCCTGTCTCTCACCTCTTGACTCTCACTTTGAAGGTGGGGCTGGTTGAAAGGATAGTTTTCCTGACTCTCACCTCTTGACTCTCACTATGAAGGCAGAGATGGTTGAAAGGATAGTGATTCCTGTCTCTCACCTCTTGACTCTCACTATAAAGGTAGGGATGGTTGAAAGGATATTGTTCCTGTCTCTCACCTCTTGACTCTCACTATGAAGGCAGAGATGGTTGAAAGGATAGTGTTCCTGTTTCTCACTTCTTGACTCTCACTATGAAGATAGGGATGGTTGAAAGGATAGTGTTCCTGACTCACCTCTTGACTCTCACTTTTAAGGTGGGGCTGGTTGAAAGGATAGTTTTCCTGACTCTCACCTCTTGACTCTCACTATGAAGGCAGAGATGGTTGAAAGGATAGTGTTCCTGTCTCTCACCTCTGACTCTCAATATAAAGGTAGGGATGGTTGAAAGGATATTGTTCCTGTCTCTCACCTCTTGACTCTCACTTTTAAGGTGGGGCTGGTTGAGAGGATAATATGCCCAACTTTCACCTCTTGACTCTCACTATGAAGGTAGGGATGGTTGAAAGGATAGTGTTCCTGAATCACCTCTTGACTCTCACTTTTAAGGTGGGGCTGGTTGAAAGGATAGTTTTCCTGACTCTCACCTCTAACTCTCACAGTGAAGGTGGGGCTGGTTGAAAGTATAGTGTTACTGACTCTCACCTCTGACTCTCACTATGAAGGTAGGGATGATTGAAAGGATAGTTTGCCTGACTCTCACCTGTGACTCTCACAGTGAAGGTAGGGCTAGTATAAAGTATAGCGTGCCTTTCTAAAAAGTCTTGACTCTAACTTTGAAGGTGGTTGAAAGAATAGTGTAACTTATTCAAAACTTAAATAAACTTCAACATAACTAAAGTGCCTAGGAAACTGGATTCACAACACTCCTAAAATAAATACATCATAAATTTTTTTAACTTCTCTGGAAAAAATAGTTTAGATAAAAAGGTTTATTTTTAATATGTAGATTATATTTATATTTTATTATTTCATCTTTGCTTTTCGTTGTACTACAGCAATTTGAATTTTTAAATTCAAATCTCCAATTTTTTTTAAGGACATTAGCTTTATGCCAAGCTAGAAACTCTCCCCTTCCAAGGAGAGTCAGTTGACCCTTCATTCCTATTGGTTGTACGTCAGAGTAGTGTTAGCTGTTTGTAGAGAGGTGGTAGAAACACGACGTGATGGACCTGCAATGTATTTGTACCAAAACCGCGATGTAATTGTATACACCCGAAAAGTTAATGTAAACGTGTGTCTCATTCGACCTTGATTCTGAGATGCAACCAATTTTGTACTTCAATAATTTTGAGCTGTTTAAAATTATAGAACGTGCTCAAAATGGCTACCTTAAGCCTAAATGAAAGCCTGCAGTTATCGTGTAATATAATGCTGCACTTTTTCACAAATACCAGGTGTATGTCGGATTCGTTGGTGGTCTTCTGGTATACTTTGAGAAAGTATGTTAATATTGGCAGTGAGTATTGAGTAAACAATTTGTTTCAAGGAGCCCCACAAATAAAAACAATCTAATGGATTTAAGTTTTGGTAGCTCGTAGGCCAGCCAGTTAGGTCCTGCACGACCTATCTATTTGTTAAGAAATCTCTTTTGGTTTTGGAAATTTCTGTATTTTCGGCCAAAATGTGATGGTATGGTACATAAACAGTTCAAGGAATCACTTGGTTGTAGTTTGAAAACAAGGTCGAATGGGGCATATGTTTACATTGTTTTAATGGTTTTTGTGTGTTCTGTACACTGTTGAAGTGGATCCAAATACTACGGTACAGCCTGTATTATTTTAAAAATATTAATAAGACTTATACCTGAACAAGTAATAAGACGCGGTTCTAAAAGAAAATACCATATTTAAAACCACAAATACGGAAACATTGCTACATTTACTATAAGAACCAAGATAGCTTATATAAACCAAATATTGAACCATTATAGCAGTTACAATAATTATCGAAGCACCTTCTAAGAACCAAATAATAAACCATTACAACATCAGTTCTTAACCGGGGGTATACATACCCCTTGCATCCTTATCAATAATGATTGTATATTTGTGATTTTCCATTTTTATATAGATACATGTGGTAAAATCTTTATGATTTTCTTTCAGAATTCTGTCACTAGCTATCCGCATATAAAATAAAACCAAACTATGTATATATTTTGAAGTAATATTGTTGATTAACAGGACTGGTGATGATAGTGATGATATCGACATTCTGGCGAAGGAGATATGGAGATATATTGGGCAATACATTGGAGTCTGTAATCATAAAATTGTTTAAAATAGAATAGAACTATCTTTACTTAATGTATAGATCTATTTTATGAGAATCGTTTAAAGCGTTTCTTAACATAGAATTGTAACAATTAAAAATTTAACACAAAGCCCGAGAAATCTCAAAGAGGCGTCCATGTCCATTTGTTAATAATAATCTAATCAATTTAAATATTTAAAAAATACTTGAGTTAGGCAATTTTTTTAATAGCGAGCTGATAAATGTGACGTACTGTCATGATTAAGAATAATATTTCATTAGTATATTTTTTGTTTTTCTTATAAAATCAATTCTTTCAAATAAAATACCAATTTTTCTTTAGAGTTAGTCTCTATATTTGTTTTATTTGTCTTCTGAAAAAATACTGTGAAAGGAAAGCGATAAGAAATAAAAGTGCAAGACAGGTGGAGAGTTTTAACCATGTTTTCTGCAAGAAGCATAGTAAAAATATCGAGTAAGACAGATTCTACGAACGAGAACAGAAAGAGAAGTCCTGGAAGAATACAGAGGGAAGGGAGCAGGTCCTGCACGTTGAACGATATTGTGTAGTGAAGCGAGAGTTTGTGTTTCCTAGCCGTATTTTTTTTTCGCTTGTCGCTGCTGTCTTGTGCAGCCTTCTGGACCAGATTTCAGGCTTGGCAAGAGACGAGAAATACACCATAGTGAGGTGGTACAGTCACTGTCATATCTGCTGGTAGAGGGAGGAATGAGCCATAAAGGGGTGGTACAGTCACTGTCATATCTGCTGGTATAGGGAGGAATGAACCATATAGGGGTCGTACAATCACTGTCATATCTGCTGGTAGAGGGAGAAATGAACCATATAGGTATGGTACAGTCACTGTCATATCTGCTGGTAGAGGGATAAATGAAACATATAGGGGTGGTACAGTCACTGTCATATCTGCTGGTAGAGGGAGGAATGAACCATATAGGGGTGGTACAGTCACTGTCATATCTGTTGGTAGAGGGAGGAATGAACCATATAGGGGTGGTACAGTCACTGTCATATCTTCTGGCAGAGGGAGGAATGAACCATATAGGGTTCGTACAGTCACTGTCATATCTGCTGATAGAGGGAGGAATGAACCATATATGTGTGGTACAGTCACTGTCATATCTTCTGGCAGAGGGAGGAATGAACCATATAGGGGTCGTACAGTCACTGTCATATCTGCTGATAGAGGGAGGAATGAACCATATAGAGGTGGTACAGTCACTGTCATATCTGCTAGTAGAGGTAGGAATGAACCATATATGTGTGGTACAGTCACTGTCATATCTTCTGGCAGAGGGAGGAATGAACCATATAGGGGTCGTACAGTCACTGTCATATCTGCTGATAGAGGGAGGAATGAACCATATATGTGTGGTACAGTCACTGTCATATCTTCTGGCAGAGGGAGGAATGAACCATATAGGGGTCGTACAGTCACTGTCATATCTGCTGATAGAGGGAGGAATGAACCATATAGGTGTGGTACAGTCACTGTCATATCTTCTGGCAGAGGGAGGAATGAACCATATAGGGGTCGTACAGTCACTGTCATATCTGCTGATAGAGGGAGGAATGAACCATATATGTGTGGTACAGTCACTGTCATATCTTCTGGCAGAGGGAGGAATGAACCATATAGGGGTCGTACAGTCACTGTCATATCTGCTGATAGAGGGAGGAATGAACCATATAGGTGTGGTACAGTCACTGTCATATCTTCTGGCAGAGGGAGGAATGAACCATATAGGGGTCGTACAGTCACTGTCATATCTGCTGATAGAGGGAGGAATGAACCATATATGTGTGGTACAGTCACTGTCATATCTTCTGGCAGAGGGAGGAATGAACCATATAGGGGTCGTACAGTCACTGTCATATCTGCTGATAGAGGGAGGAATGAACCATATAGGGGTGGTACAGTCACTGTCATATCTGCTGGTAGAGGGAGGAATGAACCATATAGGGGTGGTACAGTCACTGTCATATCTGCTGGTAGAGGGAGGAATGAACCATATAGGGGTGGTACAGTCACTGTCATATCTGCTGGTAGAGGGAGGAATGAACCATATAGGGGTGGTACAGTCACTGTCATATCTGCTGGTAGAGGGAGGAATGAACCATATAGGGGTGGTACAGTCACTGTCATATCTGCTGGTAGAGGGAGGAATGAACCATATAGGGGTGGTACAGTCACTGTCATATCTGCTGGTAGAGGGAGGAATGAACCATATAGGGGTGGTACAGTCACTGTCATATCTGCTGGTAGAGGGAGGAATGAACCATATAGGGGTGGTACAGTCACTGTCATATCTGCTGGTAGAGGGAGGAATGAACCATATAGGGGTGGTACAGTCACTGTCATATCTGCTGGTAGAGGGAGGAATGAACCATATAGGGGTGGTACAGTCACTGTCATATCTGCTGGTAGAGGGAGGAATGAACCATATAGGGGTGGTACAGTCACTGTCATATCTGCTGGTAGAGGGAGGAATGAACCATATAGGGGTGGTACAGTCACTGTCATATCTGCTGGTAGAGGGAGGAATGAACCATATAGGGGTGGTACAGTCACTGTCATATCTGCTGGTAGAGGGAGGAATGAACCATATAGGGGTGGTACAGTCACTGTCATATCTGCTGGTAGAGGGAGGAATGAACCATATAGGGTGGTACAGTAACTGTCATATCTGCTGGTAGAGGGAGGAATGAATCATATAGGGGTGGTACAGTCATTATCATATCTGCTGGTAGATGGAGGGACAAGCCATTGAGGTATGGTACAGTCGGGTGGTAGAGGGAGGACTAAATCATAATGAGGTGACACAATCACCATCGCATCTGAGGCTAGTGGTAGGAATAAATCATAGAGTAGTGATACAGTCAGTTTCATATCAAAGAGGGATGTTATAGTCACTGCCGTATCTTATGACACTAAGATAAATCAATCATAAATAATTTTAAGGTACTGCCCGTTAAACTCGAAGGAAATAAATGACTTGGAGTAGTCACTGTTAGATTTTCAATCTATTAAGTGGCTAAATATCTATGATCTAGCGAGAAACTGAAGTGTTCAAACATTCTTTTGAAGTGAGTGCTTCATGAAATATGATGCACTAAATCTCTGATTTGAAAAAAAATAATTTTGGACTAAGCTTAAAACATTTTGTACTAGTAAGAGTTTTATTTCAAAAGAAACTAATACTTCAGTCTATATTTAAACTTTGAAACTTTTAAACTTAAGATTTCGTCTTCCTACACACCATGATCCTGGGTTAAGTGCTGGAAATGTCTTTCTTCAAATAGACGATTCTTCTAAAAGAAACTTCTTTGCATTAAAAGAATAAAAGAGTTTAAGCGTGTCGTGGTTAGCGTGATGTCATTAGTATCGTTTAAACAAAGTTTTTGAAACTACTCTGAAAAAAATGTCACGCGTCATCAAAAAGGATTTAACTGTTTATTTTGTACTGAAAAGTTCGCTTCTCCCAACTCTGAACTTGTTAGTTGAGTAAACCTTACTTGTTGCTAGTTTGTTATACTTTCCTCTGGCTACTATGCACAAGGATTTAAGCGTTAACGAAGCTTTTCCAAACCCGTTAAGCATGTGCTTAGATGCATTTGGTTCAGGATCAGAAACTTAAAAGAACACTTAGAATTTTAAAAATTATTCAAATAATGTATGTTTGAAATAGATTAGCACTTTGGGATTTGATATACAGTTTAGAAAGATATGAAATTTAAAATCATTAATTTTAGGTTATTAATAGATAAGCTGGTTTGTGATAATACAATGATTGGATTCCGTTAAAAACAAATTTAGATCTCAGTTTTATAAGTCTGTATATAGGAGAGATGTTTCAGCTAAAAATGCTAAAAAATAAAATTCTACTCAAATAAGTGGATAGAAAAATTATGGCAAAATTTCAAATTCTTAAACTCTAAAATATTTATCTCTAGTCACAATTGATTGTCATAATGACCAATGTTCTTAAGTGGAGGCAATTATTTTTTCTGAACTGGAAACTGAATATTAAGATTACAATTATAATAGTGTAGTTGGTACTATTTTCACTGTCAATTTCAAGCAAATAACAATGATATCTGCTTATAAGTAAAACTGTGAATAGTTTGTACATCGTTGATTAACATTAAAATCGACATACATTACCATTATTCGCATATAAAGCCAAGTAATACATTTCGCGAGTGTATATTATATCCGAAAATGCTAAAATGACCTTTAAAATAATTTTATATTAATTGAATGTGCTAGTGAAAGATCGTAAAAATAGGGTTTGCAATATTTTGGTGCTTCTAACTATTATTAATTGTGGAATTGACTAAACGTGTATTTATTTATTTGTTATTCTAAGGCGTAACTATTGGAATACTGAACTACTGATAACGAAGATATTGGTGTACAAAACCGGGCTTGGTGTAATGCGTGAAGGTTTCTCCTAAATAATTTATTTTTCCTCTAGGCAAACGTAGGTGTATTTCCTTATAATTATAGCTTCCTCATCCCTAACCTTCCAGAATTAATATGTGTATATCCTGTATACGTCGTAAGACACGATGCACTAACATTAATAAAACAAACCGACAAAATGGTTCATTCCCTCTTTTACGTGCTTCGCTTCTCGCTACCTGTCTAAGGAGTTATCCATAAGCCACCCGACTTCTTTTTACCCTCTTTTCCACTCATGTAACACCAAATAGAAATTTACCCCGACCCCTTCACCCTTCCAACTTGTGTTATGTAACTCCTATCAAGATTTAATGTCATTATTTCACAGGGAGCACCAAATATAAATTTATCCCGACCCCTTCCCCTCTCCATCCTGTGTTACGTAACTCACACGAAGCATGAATTTCATTATTTCATAGGGAAGCTTTTGTGACACTTAAAGTGGGACTCAGATTTAACACAGCTAGGAATATATCTTAAATATAAATAATTTCAAAACGTGGAGAGTATTATTTTCTTCAAGACCAGAATATGAGCATAAGGTATGTGCTACGTGGTACTGTGATGTACCCACTAACCCTCCATGTAACACCTTGTAGACACTATAGCTCACCCCTCCCACCCTCTTAAAAGCGTTACGTGGTATGGATGACCCCTTAGGCTATCGGTATATTTACACTTATGATCCAGGGATTAGAAATAATACATTTATTTGAAGTGTACCCGCATCTCCACATAGAGAGGTGAAAAAATAGCTCAGTATATCCATCCATCCCCACTCCGCTAGTTGAAAATCCAGACAAACGAGACTGATGCTTTAATCGCGTGTCCCGGCTCCTGAATGCGCGTACAGTTCACTTTACAATATTTACATTAATGGGGTAAGAAGGGAGTAGTTAAGGAAATGTATCTACTTTCACGTGGAGGGAGTGTGGAAAATCATTTAGGAAGAAATCACACTCAATACACCCGAGTGGGGGGTGAACTCCGATATTGCCGTCAACTGGAAGTCAAAACTATTGAGAGAGTGAGGCCTTATGAGTCATTCGTAAACCACGTAACGCTTTTTCAAACTGCATTCTGGTCTCACCTCTAAATTAAATACATTATAGCGTCGATAATTTGGGCTAAATAGGGATCGACCCAGTCCAGATAATTTGTGTGTTCAGATTTTCTAAAATACAATAACCAAACAAAAAATAAATGTATGGACGGGATACTTACGAAAACTCAGTGTTAGATTAGAAACATTTTCTTTTTATTCAAACAAGGAACTTACACATTATGTTTTTGCTAAATATAAACAATTCTGGAGGAATGAAATAAAGCAAAAATCTATTTACAAAAAAAGTCTCAATTTAAAAAAAATGGGGATTAAGGTGCGTTTTATGGTGGCCATATGGCTATTTTTTTTATAAATAATAGTTTTTTGTTGGTGATCCGGACTTTTGACGTTCGAATAATCGACGCTCTACTGTAATTACATTCCGGGCTGAGTAAGTTTGTTGAGATTTTATAGAACTTTAATGTTTCTCTGTTCACATTATTACTGTCGGGAAACCCGCCTCGGTGGCGTAGTTAGCTAACGCGCTAGTCATGTTGAGCTCGACTGCTGAGGACGGGGAGATCGAGGTTCGAATCTCGGTCGGTTGAACTGGGGTGGTTTTCCCTAAATGATTTTCCACTCTCCCTCCACGCAAATGCAGGTTCACTTCCTCTAAATTCAACCTTCTCACTTTCTAATCCATTAGTGTAATTAGTACTTAAGTGTATAACCCGAACGGGTAGTAAGACGCGGTGCTAAATAAATAAATAAATACTGTCAGGGACTGTCATGTTTAGGACGTTAAGTTTATTCTTTAAAAAAACAAAAAAAAAATATTGGTCAAAACAAACATTTAACAAATACTTATTAGTTTTTCGTTTTTTAAAGATAGCTGCAATTTAACTATCTTGTATATTATTAGGTGTGCTGTCTTAGATTAAGTTTGATGACAAACGAGCCATGGTTTAGTCTTGTGTTCCACGAGTTCATATTAGATTCTCCATTATTATTATTTTTATAAATAGTATTTTAGCACCGTATATTATGAACCATTCAGGTTGTATGGCTATTTAACTAATTACGCAAGTGAGTTAAGGATAAGAAAGGTTGAATTTAGAGGAAGTGTATCTGAATTTACGTGGAGAAAGAGTGTGTTGGAAACCATATAGGAAAAACCACCCTCATTACACAAGACCGTGATAGAGCCACGATCTATACACTATCGGCAGTCTAGTCTATTGCGAGAGTAATGCCTTAGACTATGAGGCCACTGAAGCGGGTATAAATATTAATATTTGTGTTCATTTTTACAGCATTTTTATATTTTACAAAATATTTTTAATTATTTCTCAAACTTCAAAGTAAACATTTACTAACATGGCAAATCATTTAACTTTTTAATTCAACTACTATGTTATAATTTCGCGGTAAAAATAAATGTAATAGAGTCATCAGTAGAATTATACTTTTATGAGAAACCAACATTTACCCGTTTAATTTGTTTTAAATAATTCAATAGTTCAAAATAATTCGGCTATTATAATATGTACACGCTCTTAAAAACTTAAGTTTTATGGTTTTAATGTGAAAACCGTTAAAATAAAGCAGCAAAAAACTACTCCCTAGGAATTATATTGGATACGTAATCAAGATATTCTGCACGGTGGTGAGGGTAAAGTTATAAGGGTTTTTGTAGAGTGGTAAGTGTGGAAATATGGTGAGGAATGGCTGGTGGGAAGGGTGAGGACATATTGGTGTGCAGAGCATTTACAAAGTTCAAGGGCCACAAAACACATCTACAGCTCTTACTTTCACCTCAATTTCTAGCCTCTTTGCTAGCGCTCATTGAGTTAGTCATTAAATTTATAATTAGCTTAGATCCCCCACCTCGCTCATACCATGCACACACACACACACACACACACAAACCTTCAATGCCATGCACACGCAGACAATCACACATGCACATACACACATTCGTTTTCAAGCGGGGAGTGGCGTGGTTGTTGGATGGGGTTTGGTTGGTCGGTTACCGAGAAGTGAGAGTGTTTTTTAAGCATATGCTGCATGCAATGTTTCATTAGCTGTATGTGTATGTATTTTTGGATGAGGAGAGGGGAAAGCTTTTTCTGAGCAGATTTATGTCCATATAAAACCTAATAACGAACACACGCAATAATGTAAAGCCCTCCCTCAACATAGCCTTGTATAAAGACTCTCTTTTCACTAGTTCAATTTTTAAAAAAATTATGCATTTCCGGACAGAGTTTTGCATATATTTTGATGTGGATATGAGACTATGTTCGCTTTTTTTTTTGTTTGGTGGTAGGCTAGCACTTCAAAAAAGAGGAGGGGTATGGCACAATCTGATTTAGAGAGGAAGGAACTTTTTTTTGACAATTTTAAAATCTAATTAATTTTCTAACAAACAGATAAGTGAGGCAATGTAAACTGCAATGTCACATTTTATAGATATTATAAATACTTTTGGAACAATAAAAGTAATAGATTAGAATGTAATCAATATTGAACGCATTTTTGTTGTTGTATCTTCTACATTTGCTTAGTGTACGTGATTTGCGCACCTCTACACAGTTACAGTTCAATTTTCATAAGAAAAATCGGGGGGTGTATACCATTACATCGCGTTTTGGGAACAAATACATTGCAGGTCCATCACGTCGCATTTCTCCACCTCTCTATACCCAACTAACCCTACTATGACGTACAACCAATAGGATTGAAGGGGCTTATATACAATTACATTGCATTACAAATACATCGCATGTACATAACATAGCGTTTTTGAACAAATGCATTGCATTGCGTCGCATTTCTCCATCTCTCTACACACAGCTAACCATATTGACCAACACGATGGCAACAAGTTGTGTTACAATATAAACGCACTCCCAACTTGTTGGGGATGTTGGCCAACATGTTGGTGTTGGGTGAGCTGGTCAGAGCCAAAAGTTGTGTTGGGTTGTGTTGGATCATTTGTTAGAGATAATAAACGACCAACCCAACAGGTTGGCCGAGTTGGGAGGTTCTGAGCATGCTCTATCGAGTTGAATTAGTGTCTTACCTTGGTGAAGCATGTGTTTTATTTTCAGATTAGTTTAACTTTTAAAATCGGGGCTTGCATAATGTTGTGATCATGGAATGGAACAAGGCTAATACAGTTAAAATAATTGATTTAAATTCTGAGAATTGAAAAATTACACCTTCACACGGGAATTGAACCCGAGACCCGTCTCCAGGTGTCATTTTTCAATTTTCAGAATATGAAATCTAGCTGGAGAATTCCTCACTAAAAAGCTTAAATAATAATAGCTTCGGATACTAGATTCTTAATTGATTTATATCAAAAGTATTATGTTCTTTGTGATGTTACGTGTGTATAAAGCTATTAACTTCACTTTACAAATGTAGGTAACTCATTATTCCAATGTACATACCTTCAATTCGACGTCTAGCAAAAAAAACCCTTCGAATTCCCTACCGTTTCTTAAGTATTGGTTCTTCTACAAGAGTACACTTCCTGACATCACAATAAATGAAGAAACGGCAAGTAATACGTCGTTATCCATGGCTAGAAATGTGTAGACTGCTTAAAAAAAGGTGGAGGTCCCATGATGTTGGCCCAACAAGTTGGCAAGTTGTGAGTGCGTTTATATTGTAACACAACTTATTAGGATCATGTTGGCCAATATGGTTAGCTGTGTGTAGAGAGGTGGAGAAATGCGACGTGATGGACCTGCAATGTATTTGTTCCTAAAACGCGATGTTATGGACTTGCGATGTAATTGTATATATACGCCCTTTCAATTCTATTAGTTGGATTAGCTGTGTATAGATAGGTGGGGTAAATGCGACTTGATGAACCTGCAATGTATTTGTTCCCAAAACGCGATGTAATGGACATGCGAAGTAATGGACTTGCGATGTAATGGTCCCCACCCAAAATCGGGTGACCTGGCGGTCTAGGGGTAAGGTGTCAGACTTCTGTGCTGAGGGTCCGGGGTTCAATCCTCGATACTGGCACAGATTTATCTGATTGCCAAACCCTTCCTTCACCTCTGACAAGACGTGTATTAACCACAACTTGTGAATGTGTGGAATTCCAGGCCTCCACCATGGTTCGGATCCCACGTTAAACTGTTGGCCCTTCATTTCATCTCACAATCACCTTACCATTTTCACATTAGCGTATGTGCGTATAGCCCGAACGGATAGTAAGACGCGGTGCTAATAATAATAATAAGAATATGAATCCTTATCTGACAGCTATAAAAGCTAATTAACCTACGTCAACATATTCATAAGTCAGGTCTTTCATTTGAGTTGTAGCTGTAGCTTTTTATGAATATTATCAATAGGTATTCTTATTCTTAAGTAAAAAAAACCTGAAGGTTGGCTTGATTTGACCTCTATCCAAGTATCGCTGGGCTTGCATTCAGCCCTTCGGCTGTTCAGTGATGCCAGCACCATCTGGTAGAAACCACACGTACTAGGAAGGCTGAGGAAATTTGGTGGTAGCTCGGTGCCTTCCACAGTGAATTTCTATGAACGAGCGTGAAAGCGCCTACACTTTTGCCTGGAAAGGTATTTTCACACGCTTCCCAGAGCTATTTTACATTCCACAATCGACCTGAGACCAACGGATTTACCCCCCTTCTAAGGAAGTCGTGCTACGGATCCTTATCTTTCGAGAAACATCTGATTACCTCGACTGGGTTTCAACCCACGAAAATCGGCTACTGAGGTGAGCACTTTACCCCAAGACCACCGAGATTGAATATAAATACATAGAAAGTAATAATATAAAAAATCTTTTTAGCAACTTTATCCCCCAACAATTTGTATTTTATAAAAGATTTTTCCTATGAAATTTGAGCTGTATAAATAAACATCCTTCTACATTAAGAATGCTTATAAATAGATTAAGAAAACATTCAATAGCTAAATTTGTAAAGTTCAGTTTAAACTATTGTTTTTTAATCACTTTTAGTACAATCTAATTTGAAGAGTAGAAGTGAAAGTAAAGGTGATGAATAAACCTGATAGAAAATTCACGTGCATTAACACAGAAAGGAGGAGGTAAACGCACAGTGATAAATCCCATGTGGAAAACTACCCTCTGTAGACCAGATCATGATTTCGAGCTTGGACCTCCCTGTCACTGATGATACAGTCTATTTGTGAGAATTATATCTTAAACAGTGTAACCACCAAGGTGTGTGTAGGTGTGTTTAGTCAAAATAAATTACATCCATATTAAGCGTTCAACCAAACAAGTTATCACTGAGTAGCGAACCAACGTCTATTTGATTGTATTTAATCTCCTAGACCTCTCAATAGCGGGGATAACTAAATTAAGATTAATTGTGCTTATAATAAATTTTGTCAGATGAAAATATTTGTAGAACTAAAAGGTGTTTCTTAATAAAAAATCAACAAATTTTCGTATATCGGCAAATCATACTCGGGTGAAAATTTACCAAAGACAAATTTCTTGCTTGTCCCGTGTTACAGGGACTGTACTGAAAACCAGCTTACGTTTAGACACTACCCGTTTCTGTGGCCGCGTGGTCTAATGCACTAGTCTCGCAGTAGACTAGACTGTCGATGAAGTGGAGATCGCGAGGTTCTAGTCTAGGTTGGGTGTACTAATGGTGGTTTTCAAAAATAGTTTTACATTCACTCTCTCTCTCTCCACGCAAATGCAGGTACACTTCCTTTAAATATAATTTTCTTAATCCCTGAAAACCATTAGCGTAGTTAGTATGCGAGCGTATAGCTCTAACGAGTAGTAAGACGCGATGCCAATAAAAAGTTTAAGCGTTTAGTTATTTTTGTTTTGTTACTTTTTTAGAGACCTTAACCACATATGAAGCCCTGTGATCATAACGTCACGTTCTATGGCTATAAATGGGTGTCTCGCTTTTGAAAATTGGTTAAATTTGATATTATAATCCTTGAAGTTAATGCTTTGCTTTTTAGCACCGCGTCTTACTACCCATTCGGGTCATACGCTTATATGCTGATTACATTAATGGCTTTAGGAATGAGGAAGGTTATCTTATAGGAAGTGTACCCGTACTTGCATGGAAAGAGAATGGGAAACCAATTTATAAAAACCACCCTCAGTATACCGGACCGAGATTCGAACCTTGATCTACCCGTCATCGGCAGTCTAGCCTACTGTTATAGTATTGCGCCAGACCACGCGGCCACTGAAACGGGTAAATAATGATTTTATTAAAAATAAAAATGATAAAAAGGTAGTTGATAGAACTTCAGAGTCAAACGATACTGTGGCATTTACTTTTAATATTTTTGATATTTTTTGGATACAGTATTAGTGTATAAGCTTTCTTATCTAAAGGAAATTTTTTTTTTTTTTAATATTTAGATGATCAATAAACACGACAAAAAAAGGACGGTTTTATTGTTGTATTTGTATCCTATACATTCCCGTCTTTCAAGTCAAGTTTATCTATAGGGTAGCCACTTTTCGTTATTTTGGATGTGCTTAGATTATAATTGCGTTTAGGGTCACACCTCAAATTATTTTGTAATAAAAAGTGATTTTAGAGTCACAATAGTCTAAATTTAGAGTTTGTGTGTGGTATATAAAATTGTATCTGTGAATGAAAACGTACCTAACAGTTGAGAAATACATGTATGAACTAGGACATGATTCTGTCGGAAGCTGAAGCAGTTGACTGCATGCACCCAGTATGTGGGAGAGGTCTGGCATGTGTAATGTGGATATGTTACATGCATTCTATTTCCAGACCACTGTAAACACAGTTATTCTTAGCTAACGCTCCACTGTTTGAAATGAATGAAGGTCAGGTATACCAGACCCCCTATGTGAAAAAAAAAAAATCTCTTCATTCGAGAGAAATGCTTTTCTCCCGATCGTCTGTTTCTCTCGAGTTAATGAGAAACAAAGAATGAAACACGAGGTACATTTTAAAACAAAAGAGAAGCGAGGGGGTATGAAGTTTTGTCCCTTTTAAACCTCACAGGATTTGATAGTGTGTATACCTTGTCAGAGGAGGGATTTAACTCCATCCGCACTTTCTCTCTTTTTATGTAATCCTTGAAAATTGTGTCCCTTGTAGCCGTCAGTATGAATGTTTTAGAGTGCCGAGGTGGAGTAATTTCTCTATTTAACAATGCTCTGTTATCCCAGTAGGGATTTTCCTTGATGAAAATTCCTTGGTCATGAGAGGAAGATTGGGGATTTCTTGACAATGTTCCACCGTACAAATTTGTCTCGTCCAAATTCATAAAAAATAAGTTGACCTGTTATATTAATTCCTTAATTACGGAGATACTATCTATTTAGATTTTAATATTTTGCTCGAAATTAGATTTATTTGGTAATGATAATGTCCCTGGGTTAACTTAATACGTAATAGATATTGATTCTATCAAAGGCAGTTCCCAAAATATTTTACTATTTATGTACGAGTTTTTATTAATAACTAATCATTCTTTCCAATGTTAGTGTTAACATTTTTATATTACGTGCATGGTTTATATGAAAGTGTAATTCTTAGCCTGATAAGAATCTTTGTGTTAAAGTATTTGTGACTCAATCTAAGTGAGTTAATATACACCTACTGTAGATATATTATTAAAATTTCACCTGCTTCGTTTAATAGATCATTAATATTATTTATGTATTTATTTATCTGAGGTATTTATCGTGGAATTTCTGAACAGACTGATTGGATCAGCACACGATAATATACTTGAGCGAATTCGAAAGGGCTTACTAATTTTTCCGGGAAATGTATACTCACATAACTTTCAGGGATCTTCTACATGCCGCAATCCACATGGGACAGGTGGATTTACTTCCTCTCCGAAGGAAGATGTTCTACGGATTTTTATCGCTCTAGAAAAATACGTTGAGCCTTCATGGTTTTGAACCTATGAACATCGGTTTTTGAGGCAAGTTCTTGACCACAAGATCATCGAGGCGGACTAAATCGTTGTAAATATTAAATTATTAATCTAGGGTGTTAAGGACGAGAGGAATAATTTTAGAGGAAGTGCCCCTAATTATTTTGGAGATGGGATGTGAAAACCATCCTCTATTCATCTAGCCAAGCTTATATTATTGACCTTACCATCTTCAGTAATCCATTACAATATTCTTGGTGGAGTAGTTAGCTAAAGCGCTAGTTTCGTGTTGAGCTAGACTCCGAGGCCGGAGAGATTGTGGTTAAAATCTTGCTCGGGTGAACTGGGGTGTATTTTCTAAATGTTTTCTACTCTCCCTCAATGCAAATGTGGGTACACTTCCTCTATATTCAACCTTATCAACTCCTAACCTATCAGGGTATTTGGTACTTAAGCGTTTAGCCCAAATGGTAGTAAGACGTGGTTCTAAATATTATTATTATTATCATTATTATAATTACAATCGTGAGATGGACGTTTAATACTGTGTGATCACCAGTGAGGGTTTTATTTAAACATAAATATATAATATGCACGAATTTAGCTGCTTAAGGAATATATTCTGATTACATAATTTTTCTTTTCATCCATGAGATGTCGTGAAACTAGTGATATTAAAAAACATTTATCTGAAACGCTGGACACGTAGGTTAAGGCGTTAATATTGTTTGGTAAGGTTTGCCACTGATGGGAAGTTTATGGTTTACGTTTTGTCTGGGTGTAGGTGGCCAAATTGTCACATACGTTATTAACGAATAGAAAACCTAAACGATACTTGCTTGAAATACTTTTATGGTGTAATATATAGTGTTAGTAATTTAATAAATGTTTTGTAAACTTTATAATAATATATATATATAATAATATATATATATTTAGACTAATATTATCATGCCCATTATTGTTGTTTGTAAATTATTTGCTGGCTATGACAAGTCTAAAATTTCATCCATCAGATTTAATACAGAAATATTTCTGATGATAAACATAGTATGCATAAGATCTATTCCTATTCACTGGTTTGAACAATTTTTTTTTGTAATAGTGGTGTGCTACATTTATATCAATTTAAATTTCTACGCCACAAAAAACATTTAATTTTACCCAATTAGGAAAATGAAATGCCAAACTAAAGCGATTGAAATTTGTGAAAAATTGAGTGCTTAGTAATATTTAGTAACATTTAATAAATTTAATAAAACCATTTCAGAGAGAAAAAAATAAATAAGTCAAATTGATCTAAAATGCGATTTAGAAGTCATTGGAAAAGCAGGCTGTCGGAATTTGGCCTTATGTTGGTGTTGTCGCTCGACCCCGGATGCTGTGGCGTAGCACTAAGGATAGGTGTGAATGTTTTCTCAAGGTGAACTAAAGACGACCCTAAATTTGTTCAAAATGAGATGAAAAGTTTTTGGTTGTATTATGGGAACGAATTTGTAGGGTCAATAGGGCTATATTAGTATAAGGATAGGCTCGAAATAGTACTGTTATAGTATTGGTGGGGTCAAATTTATATTTCTACAAAGTATATTTTTGTTTAGTAGCACGAAATAAATGTGTTTGATGATGTTTAACCTATTGTTTATTTAAATCCAATATGGTTTAAATATGAAAGTATTTACATGCTTGGTGACCTGGTGGTCCAGGGGTAAGGTGTCGGACTTCTGTGCTGGAATCCAGGGTTCAATCCTCGGTTCCGGCACAGATTTATCTGATTACCAAACCCTTCCTTCGCCTCTGACAAGACGTGTATTAATCACAACCTGTGAATCAGGGGAATGCCAGGCCTCTACCGTGGTTCAGATTCCACGTTAAATTGTAAGTCCTCCATTTCATCTCACAATCACACTACCATTACACATGAGCGTAAATGCGTACAACCCGAACGGTTAGTAAGACGCGGTGCTAATAATAATAATAATAATAATAACACATGTAAGAAGTGGCAAGTGAGCCCATCCCATTAAAACTAAAAGTAGAATCACGGGTTGTAAAAAACCTCCTGAATAATATTTGTTTCAATCAAATGTGTATAACGCAAAACCTTGACACTTTTAGGCATTATTTAACACTTTTTTTTTTTATCAAATCGCGTCTTACTATTTATTAGGGTTGTCTGCATTTGATAACACTAATGAGGTAGGAAATCGAAAGGTTTAATTTAGAGGAACTGTGTGAATATAAAAAAACAACCAGCCGAGATTTGAACCCCAAGTTTTCTGTCACCATAAAACTAAACCAAACGAGATTGACGTTGAGACCACGTGTCCATTGAGGTATAGACAACACTTAGACACTTTACGATTATCTTATGTTGACGCACCTCACAATGTAATGATAATAATAATAACAATAATACAGTAATAAGAAAATATGTTATTATTATAATGATAGATAGCATAAAAATAAATCATATTTATCTTTTAACTGTCAAAATCGACACTACTCAACAAAATTGGCAACTGAGCGCTCTAAGGTTTTATTTGGTAAGGAATAGAAGATTTATTTAATTTAAAAATATACTTTATGACTTGTTTTTAATTTGGGATATTTAACGTTCTATTTTTAAAAACTAATATTTTTTTAAAACTAAACCCTACTTTAAACTAATTTGACCTAAACAAACCTAAAACTACAAACTCAGATGCAGCACGACATGTATTTTCTACTTTGATAGCAGGACAAATATATAAAATATATCTTTGTTAACATTACGCGGAATCAAACCAGTGGCTCCCTCGACTTGTGCTAAAATGAGTTTATCCTAAGACTGTTTGTCTACGGCGTCTTACTACCCGTTTAGACTATCAGCATTAAAATACACTAATAGGGTAGGAATAAGGGAAGTGGAATTTATTGGAATTGTACTAGCGTTTGAATGGATTTAGAGAGGCAAACCAATTAGGGAAATCATCTCCCTCAGTACACCGGGTTAGTATTAGAACCCCGATACCTCCGATATAGATGATCCAGTCTACTTCAGGTGTAGCACAATGGGCTATGCGACTACCTAAGTGAATCTTCAAAATTTAATTGGTACATACACTTTTGGATAAGGCTCTTAAATTTGTTATCCGACCATAAATTACAGTCACTTTTCGGAAATAATATTCAGAGTAACATTTGACCACGTATGGAAATAAATGTGTTCTCATACCTACCTTTTACGGTTTTGAATTATTCTAAGCCACATAAAATTAAAACTAATAGTACACAGAAGTAAAAAAAAAGTTTAAAAAAATAAATAGCCATAACCTAAGTAGCATAACGTAAAAACTGCGTGACTATGAACTATTAAAGTGACGTAACATTTACGCTAAGTAATTTGTATTTTGCGTGCTCGGGCAACGTGACGTTTTGTAATACATTTCCCAGTTCGGGTAAGAGGGGCCTTTGACTCAATATTATCGACACCAGTGATATATTTTCACCTACAGGTACTAATGAATAATTCTGATGAAGTCGCACGAGTAATATGTGTAGGAGTGTGCGTGCGGTATTAAATGTGAATATACCATTTTTACACTTATCATGATAACGAGAAAATTACTACAGGTGACATAATCTACAATCTAATCTTTTATTCTAGTATAATTAGGGGGATAAGCGGAGGTATTTGGGAAGAAGCGAGTAACCATATGTTAAAGCTTTTTTGTACAAAACCTAATTTGAAATTTCGGGGTCTATAACTTGCTATGGTTATTGTTAAATGATCAATGGCAGTGTTTGAACATTATAATATTAATACATTGACTATTATGTAGTGGTTCAATCATTAATTAGGGTTAATCTCACAATAGGCGACTGAAACCATCTAAAATAAAAAATTAGGATTACTAACAAGATATTTTTAGGAAATGCACCAATGGTTTATTAAGATTTAAAACATTCATACCCGTATTGGTGGGTGTCTGAGGTTAGCCAACCATTGTTGAATAGTAGGTGGACTATATTTATCAAACAGTTCTATTTGAATAATTTTTTCTAAGTTACGCTGATAAGCCTTTATTTATCATCACTCGCCTTATTTATTATAAAACTATATAATAATTATTACATAACAAATTGTTTAAACTTTTATAATACCTCCTGTAGTAGCTTTGAACTTAAGTAAATTCTATATTAATAATGGCTTATTAACTATTAATTATAAAATATTTAATCATTTATTTAAAGTAATTTTCAATTATTATTTATCTACAATTTACTAACACAAATAATTTAAAATAGATTCCAGATGTTAAACTATGGGATCTATTTTTATGTATTGATACTGTTGTTAATCCTGTGACGTGTTTCTCAAAAAAAAAAACCTATTTATTTCTAAATTATATTTTATGTAAAATGTGTGGTAGGGATGGATGAATAAATGTACTATAGACCTAAATAAAGAACTACACATATTATATTACTTTACGTGTATGTATATATTTGTATAAGCAAAGGCGCACCTAAAGCTCTGTTTATTGTAAACAGAGCAGGGCTCATAAAAACCCATGTAGGACCTAATGCACCATTATCTTCCCTTACCTCTGACCCCCTCTAAGCCCCCTTTCCTCACAAAGCTTCCCCTTTTCCCCCTCTCTTTCCAGCAAATAAACTTTGGTCAGTTTAGTTTGACCTCTATAATGTGTACCTCCAACAGTAGATAGAAGGGTTAATTATTGTGGTTTTCTGACTTTTATCTTAAGGTATAAAATTTACATATTGTAGTGACCGTTGAAAACTGTGTTGTTTTTGGGGGGAGGGGGTAAGTAGGAGGGAAAGGTGGAGGTAAATTAGGGGTGGAGGTCGTTGGGGTAATATTTTACGTGAGTTTTATTATGGTTTATGTTCTTGGTGTTGAAATATATTCACTCGACTTACTTAATCTGTAGAACTACATTTTGTTTCAGATGGCTTGTAAAAAAGAGTTGTAAATATTTATAAACTTTACAAGAAAAAAATCACAGTTAAAATAATTTAAGATAAATTAAGTCACTTATCTGTGCTGCCTTTTAATTCAATGCCTGCGTATTCTTGTAGGAAGGCCATATATTAAAGCTACAAAAGCTACTATGTCTACTTGATATATATTCATACGTCAAATCATGTGAATTGTAGGTGTACTTTTTGATATTATAATAAAATAACTCTGATAATATAGTAAAATGTTAGCAATATTGACAGTAAGAATATTTGTTTGTACTTTCTAAAACCTTCCACCTACCAGATACCTACTATAAGATCTTCATTAATATAATCCGGAGTATGGATGTGAAAAAGTATCGACACTTTGCTATTATCGAGATTTTCCTTTCAATACTAGTTTTTTTTTACTCGATAATTTTTTTCCGATACTTTTACTGATATTAGTACTTCCCCCCTCCCCCCGTATCGAATTGATATCGAACGAAACAACTTTTTTGTTATCATCATGCTAGAATTAAAATGTTTACTAGGTTGGACTGTGGAGGATGAAAAAAAAATCAATATCGATACTTACTGTTGATGATACTTTTCTTTCGATACTTGAATAATATCGATATTTTTCTTCCGAGACCTTTAATAAGTACAGTATCAATACTTTTCTTTTGATACCACATCCCTTAACCGGGGGATGGTAATGATCACTTGTGTTTATTTCCCACCAGTCGTTATAATAATAAAGCAATGATACAACACACTTCATCAGACGCGTTTCAACACTAATCCGCTGACGTGAGCTCGAATTAAAGCGAGGGCGGATATGCGTTCATGACAAATGTGCGTAATACCAGGGTGCGTTGAGGTCAAAATGACAAGGACTACGAACGGAATGAGATCTACAACGAGAAATGAGATTAACGCCGATTCTAATGGAGGACCACGAGTGATGTGCCAAGTTAAAGATACCCAAAACGGGATGGATTTTAGATCACCACTTTTTATAAGAAACTCAAAAATAACTTTTAAGTATTTTTTTCCCCTCTCTCTCGATTAACATTTTCAGTCAATACGTTGATAACATCTTTGTAGTGAAGCTCACATAACTTATTTTTATTATATAATTTCTTGAACGCATGATTTCAATCTTTTAATACGTACCGGACGGATTTTATCGATAAATAAAAATTTAGGATACTTTGTTGCTGTATAAAGCTTAAAACAAATGCGTTCTTTGTGTATCATTTATTATTTTTTATTAAATTAACAGAAATCCTGCCACTAAAGATTAACTATATTTTCCCTAGAACAAGTTAATTATATAATTAATATTGCAATATATTCCTGTATTTATAAAGTGAAATTTAAAATATCCGGATTAAAATAAAATATATAATACTATTTAACTATAAGTGGACTGATGAAAACATAACAATTTAACAATAACTTCTGTTTTGTTTGCATAAAATATAATGAAGCGTATTGATAGCTTAACTTTAATATTTTCCAATATTATTAATTTATTTAAGAACATAATCTTTGAGTAAAGTAGACATCATTTTTAGTGGTTTGTAGTCTTGTGCACTAAGACATGATATTATTTATAATCTCTTAACCATATTTTTATTTTATATTATGAAATGTGTGTGATGAAAATAAAATGGGAGCTTTTAAAATCATTTTATATTTGATGAGGAGAGCAACTATTAACATTTCAAATAAAATAAATTAGGATTATTAAAGGCTTACTATTATGTTACCAGACCCAGTTCGGTGGCTACATGTTCTAAGGCGCTACTCTTGCAATAGACTAGACTGCTGATGACGGTGAGGTCGTGGTTCGATCCCATTCTGCTTTACTTGGTTTTTTCCGTGAATGGTTTCCCACTCTCTCAATCTCCTTCCATGTGAATGTGGGTACACTTCCTCTAAATTCAACCTTCCTGATTATTAAATCATTAGCACAAATAGTATATAAGTGTATAAACCGAATGGTTAGTAATACACTGTGCTAAAAATACTATTAAGTTTATACATTGGCCTACATTAAATTTTTATTTTAAAATAATAAAATAGTTTTATTTGAAGTCATAAAAAGCATAATTAGATATGTGAGTGCTTAAACATATTTGTAGACATAGTTGTGTTAGAACTAAGCTAGTAATGCAATTATAGAGTTTGACGAGAGTAATTTTTCTTTTGTGACTAAAGTTATAAGATTGTATTTTAAAGTGAAACACCAAATCTTAGTCAAAACTTAAATTACTTTCTTTTACCATTATTAATGTCACTATCTGAAGTGTTGAATATATAATTTATTGTTATTTTAACTCATAACAGCTAGGATAATAGTATTGACTGTATTTTAAACGTAAACTACCCACTACGAATACATAATTGTACCTACCACTCTACATCTTGTTTTATTATTTTTTAGTAAAAATATTTATATTACAATACCAAGTCTGTATTAGAGACTTGAGCCTCCCCTCACCCTTATTTTTATCGTGTAAACGTGTTTACCTTGTTGTACTTTGACAGATTGGACGTATAAAGTTATTTTGTCCGTTATTATGTAAATCTCTATAGTTTTTTCCCAGCACATGCGATCTTATATCGATGTTATTTTTCCACCCTCATTTTTCTACCTTTTCAACTTATCTGATTTCACAAGTTTTCGGTTCTTTATTCTTGACGTTAGTAAAGGAAGACAGAGCCTGGTTTATGAGATGAAGAAATGGTCACGTAAGAAAATATATTATACAATATGGAATTTATTTGTTTTATTTTAAATGGTAAATTTACTTTGTGCTACTACCCGGACAGGATATACACATTAATTATACTAATGGGATAGGGCGGAGGAATTTTTTTGGCCGGATTTAGCGGTGACTGGGGTTTGGGGTTTAAAAAAGCCCTAGTGTTTTTTAATTGGCTCCCACTATACCTCCACGTGATACAATTGCTCTAAACTCCACTATCCTCATCTTTGATCCATTAGTATTAATATTTGGGTTGTTTAGAGAGGTGGAGGTAGATATGCATGAACTTATAAAAAAAATGCTATATCAATAATTCTTGCATATCTGACATGACCACAGCTGTATTAGATTTATTAGTATTACTATCAGCACCACGTATTAATACCCGTTAGGTTTGTACGCACTTACGCTAATGTGTAATGGTAGGGTGATTGTGAGATGAAATGGAGGACCTACAGTTTAACGTGGAATCCGAACCACGGTGGAGGTCTGGCATTCCACACATTCACAAGCTGTGATTAATATACGTCTTGTCAGAGGTGAAGGAAAGGTTCGGCAATCAGATAAATCTATGTTAGTACCGAGGATTGAACCCCGGACCCCCAGCATAAAAGTCAGACACCTTACCCTTAGACCACCAGGTCACCAACAATGGCATTATATGAGTAACAAACCCTTCCTTCACCTCTGACAAGACATCTTGTGAATGTGGGGAATGCCAGGCCTCCACCGTGGTTCGGATTCCACGTTAAACTGTAGGTCCTCCATTTCATCTCACAATCACCCTACCGTTACACATTAGCGTAAGTGCGTATAACCCGAACGGGTAGTAAGACGTGGTGCTAATAATAATAATAATATATGAGTAACTTTTTAAATGAAAAGAAAATGTTATCTTTAGATTCTAGAATACCCAATACAGATATTTAAGAACCGTTGTTGAAGTCACTATGTCAAGACAATTAAACTACATGTTGCTTCTGGAACAAAATTTTATCTATTTATCGTATATATACACATTTAAAAAAATGCAAAACTATAAACTTGCAATCCCCATAATCCCACCTTAGTGTCAGTGACTAAAAGGATAATATGAAGAGAGAAGCTTGTTTTAAGAAACTGTATTAGCTAGCATCTCACGTAGGAAAAGATGTACCTAGAACCAAACTATGGAGGGGAATACCCCAGTAAATATGTTGTTGATCAAACAACTAACATTTGAACCTATATTCTGAGTGTGCGTGTGCTTACAATATTACTACAGTTTGTCGTTCCCCACCGCATAATGTCTCATTGAAACTAATTATTGTTTTCGTTATTAATGAGCTGAAATTAGTACCCTCAAAATACTTATCTCGTATTTTTATTTTTCAAATAGAAAAAGTCAACCAATGTACTTTAGCTAGTCCTAATCTCTCCAATCGACTGGCTCGCGGACTAGAGGAGAGGTGCCAACCTTTGGCTTTTCTAGTCTACCGATTATAGGGAGGCCTGTGTTGGAACACCGATTGGGTTTCGTGAAGGTGGGCTTATTATCTAAATAGTTTTCCTGACTCCCTCCACACAGATTCAGGTATATTTTATTTTAGTTCTACCTTCTTCAACCTAATCCATGAAAAAATGAACGTATATTAAGATGCGGTGCAATTTTTTTTTTATCACTGCGTCTTACTACCCGTGTGGGTTATACGCTATGTACTGATTACGCTAATAGATTTAGGGCGAAGAAGGTTATATTTATTGAAAATGTACCTGCATTTGCGTGGATGGAGAGCGAAAAACCATTTTGGGAAAACCCACCCTCAGTACACCCAGCCGAGATTCAAATCTCAATCTTCCCGTCAACGGCGGCCGGGTCTACTGGGAGAGTAGCGCGTTAGAGCATGCAGTTAACGAGCAGGTTAATTCTTTCTTGAATCACATCTTACTGATACATTTCAATTGATATGTTATTAATTGGGATCAATTTTAGAACGAGGTTGATTTTATTTACCATCATAGGTAAAGTTTACCTAAATATAGGGTGATTTTTTTATTTAATAATTTTTGAAAGAATTTTTTGTTAATTTTTAAATTTCAAAGGTCTTTTACACCACGTCTTTCTACCCTACTGGGCCATTTGCATATTCATACTAAAGGTATAAGGATACCCAGGATAGAATTTATAGTTCAAACACCCGCGTTTACGTGGGGAGTGTAATACCACCTTTAGCCCATCAAGCTAGGATCTAAACCCTGACCACCCCGCTAACAATATATAGAACCCAATAAAATAGACAGTTTATCCCGCGTGCCCATCAATGCGGGTAAATATAAATGGATTGTACTTTAATAATTTTAGATAGATTATTTGGTATGTTATCAAGTACTAGCTACATAGACTTGATGCTACAGTTTTGATCAAATCACCAGATTGCTACTGGCTTTTTATTTAACTTTTTTGTTTGTTATACCTATATAAATGTGCTCAAGGGGATATTACAATGATTTCAATAGATTTTGATCATTATCTTCTTAATACGCAACACTGCTGTAAAAACCTGTGGTTGGCATATTTTTAAGACGATTACAGGTTACATTTTATATTAGTTTAGATAATAGTCTCATTTAAGAAACTTGATTGGTCTTAGAATTGCTATTCATTGAATACTGTTAAGGTGAGATGGGAGGGGACGCGAGAAAAGGCTAGTGTTTTTGCAGTTTTTATAGCAAAACATTTTTTGAGCCAAATAAATAAAATATTGCTCCAATACAAACCTGGAATTTAATTTTATCCTCGTAATTACCTCAAAACTTCTCGAATAAATGTCAATGAATGGGGTTTTGGAATTTAATGACAACTTTTTCCGTTAATCTAAAAAGTTTTTTGAATAATGCCACCATACTAATGACAGTTATTTAGGAACTTTTGATATCAACATAAGATGAAAGTGAAACAATAACCTTTTACTATAACAATAATTTATTTATTTAAGACAAAAAAAATGTTTTGCCATAAAAACTGCAAAATCACTGGCCTTTTCTCGTATTCCCTTCCATCCCACCTTAAATACTAAGATTTCAAAAGTCTTTTCCTATATCCTAACTAATTAAAAATATATGGTACGGAACTCCGCACGGACTTTCTCGCTCTATTGATTAAAAATGGATTTATTTACACAAAACTCGTAATATACGTGAAACGAAATAATATACACTAGCAAACCCAAGCATAAATTGAACTATAATTATGTAAAACTTTTTTTATTGAGTCCCGGTTTTAAATTTTACAATTTTATTTTTAATGAATTAATGTTCTCATTTGTATGTTTGTAGCGATAAAAAAAATATCAATATTAGGTCCAAAAGGGTCAACTTCCAGTAAAAATTTTGGACATTTTATTAGGTTTTGCAAATCTTCATGCCAACCCATAGCTATTAAATTCCTCATTTATACATTTTGATCAATAGAAAAATATAAAATAAAGATATACGATTTTTGTACATACATTTTTCCTCAGAGGTTTAAGGAAAAACGACATAAACCTTTAGATACTCATATTTAATTACTCCATGGCATTGGAGAATTATTGCGTTAAAACTCAAGTAGTATCTCTTTACAACTAAAGCTCACAAAATGGTATTAATATATTTACCAATATCTCAGAAATTGCTGGATTTATCAAAGTATACTACATATAAATGTTTTTTATTTTTAATAGTACTACAATTTTGCAAAGATAAGTTATTTAGTATCTCAAATAGTTGCGGCGATACGGAAGTTTCTGCTTCTGTAAAGTACCCTAAAAGCCATCTTTATGGGGAAATGAAAATAGTCAGTTTATTTATAATCTTAATCAACGTCTAGATACGAACTTTAATCAAACTCGTTTGAGTCGATTTGAGAAACTCGACTTTTTCTCTTTTTTCCCTTCAGTAAACTACCCTTAATTTTAGGGTTGGATATCAATTTCCAAAAACCCCTCGGGGCAACCCTATGGAAACACTAGATACCAAGTTTTAGCCTGATCGGTAAAATAGCTTAGGCTCTAGTTGGAGGGACAGACAATCAGACAGACAAACAAACAAACAAACAAACAAACAGATAGAGAGACAGACGGTAATTAAAAAAACACTTTTTCGGATTCGGAGGGTCATGAAACGTCGACATTCATCAAAATTTTGAGTTATATTTTTTTTGAACATCACAATACTTTCTCTACCTGTTAGATAGCGAGAAAGTAAAAAATCCAACCAAATCTCAAGTTAAATAATAGCTATTAAAATATTCTCTCACACATTTAAACCACTACGAGATGTTTTTACAACAAAACTAAAAGTCTATACCTCACACACTCTTTCGACATCTCTCTCTATCTCTCTTTATCTCTCTATATGTATGTATATGTATATATATACATATATATAAATATATGTATACGTTCGTGTTATACGCAATTATACTCGAGATTTTATCATTTGTCTCAAACAATTGGATAAGTGATGTTAATCAGTTCTGGATGGAACTTTCTTTAGAACTAGTGGGTCATTGCGGTGATGGCTGCAGATTATTTAACTAAAATGTATTTTAAACTTTTTAATAGGAAAGTATCTATATAATAAGCCCTCGCTCACTATTTAGTTAAAAGTTTACTCGTCAAAGGATATCAACTTTTCTTTAATACATAGTTTTCCGTGTGTAATTTGAATAAAAACATATATTTTTTCCCCTTTACGCCCAGATGAAAACTTTAAAATGAACCCTCTTCCAGATCTCCATCTATTCATTGCACCAAAACACACAAGTAACAATTATTATTGAGCTGATATTATTTTCAAACAAAGACAAATATTTTATTTACCATTATACAGCCATAAACGAATCATGGTTTCCATGGTGATGTAAACAAAGAATGATTGTACAGATGATCCACTGCCCACACAGAAGGAAAGGGTGGAACATTCCTAGGAACATTGGGTTTTGGATTTAGGCCACTATTTTTACCAGCATCCTGATTACATAATATTTAAAATGAGTGCTCGTTTGTCAAAAGTTGTTCAGTCATTTCCACGTAATTTCTATTACTGCGAACGGGCTTATCAAATTAGATATAAAATAGATAAAATGATAAAATGTGAGTGTGAAAATGAGAGTGTAAGTGTGAGGTGTGATAAAGTGAGTGTAAGAGAATGAGAATGAGCAACTGAGAGAAATTAAGTGATTGTGAGCGATTGATAGTGAGAGTATGTGTATGTGTCAAGAGAGAAATATCGGAAGAAGAGAAAATGAGTGTGTGTGTGTGTGTGTGTGTGTGAGTAGATAAAATGTGTGTGAATAAAATTGTGTGTGAGAAAAGTGAGAGAGAGAGTTTGTGTGAGAGAGATAATATGTTTGGGAGAATGCATGATAAAGTGTTTGAGAGAGTGAGTGTAAGAAAGAGAGAAAATGTGAGGGCATGTAAGAGAGTTTGAGATAGAAAGTTAGAGAATGAGAGATTAGTTTACAGAGATAAAATTAGATTGAAAGAGAGTTAGGAAGAGAGATTTTAAGAGAGAAAGTGTTAGAGAGAGAAATTGAGAAAGCAAGTTTGAAAGAGAGAGAGAGAGTGGGTTTGAGAGGGAAAGGGGAGTTTGGTAAGTAGAGAGTGAGTTTGGGATATAAAAAGTGAGATTGATAAAGACAGTTTGAGATAGTGAGATTGAGATGAAAATTTTTTTGAGTAAGAGTGTTTAAGAGAGGGAATTTGAGAGAGAAAGAGAGAGCGATTTAGACATAGCTTAAGAGAGTGAGTGTAATAATGATAATAATGTGAGAGAAATTGTGTGATAAAGAGTGTATGTGAGGTTAGAAAGTGTGTGAGAGAGAATGAGAAAAGATTATATTTTAGAGAGTGTTTTATAGTGTGTGTGTGTGTGTGTGTCTGTGTGTGTGTGTCTGTGTGTGTGTTAGGGGAGAGAGTGTGAGAGATTGTGTGAGAGCGTGAGAGAGAGAGAGAGAGAATGTGAAACTATAGATGCGGTACTCAAATATTAAGGTACTTTGTTATATCATTCCCTCAAAATTATCAACATGGAAACATGAGTGAACTTTACTGTATTTGTTAGAATGTGAAAAGATAGATGGCATACACAAAATATTATTATTTTTAAATATCATATCCTAAAAAATTAAGCGATAAAATGAACACATATTAACTTATTTAATGTATTGTGTTATTATTTGCTAAAGTGAACATCAAAACCCTTTATTTGAAAAAGAATGAACTCCAAAACTCATACTTATATAGTTAAAATGGCTATCTTTTTAAAAACATTATTCAATATAATGTTATCGTTTTTGAGCTTAAAATTTATAATACATACCAAAACATATTTAAACATAATTTTATCATGCGCGAAAAAAAACAACGTAGACAATATTTCAATGAATTTAACAGCTTAACTTTTTAATTTTAAAATTATGCTCAATATTATTGATTTAAATGCGAATTAACGCTAACAACATTCCAACAACAACAAAATGCATCCCCAGTTTAGGTATTTCAAATTTAGATGTGTTTTGACCAGCATCCAAAGAGAAATATTCATCAAAAGAGAAAATTATGATGTGTTTGAACCAACAAATAAAGATTGTGTTATTATTTTTTAGCCAAAGAGATCAATTTTATTTAGAGATATACAACCATGCAGAAAATAACTATATCCATGGTGATTAAACAAAGAATAAAAAACTGAAAATTCTCTGTTAAAATCACTTTTTCGTGGAAAACTACTATTTTTCCCAACATCCTGGACTCCTGACTGTTAAAATGAGTGGTCGTTTGTCAAAATATGTTTAGTAATTTCCTTGTAATTTCTATTACTGGAAAAGTGTTTATCAATTTATATGTAAGAATATAACTGTTCTAATTTATAATATTGTTTTGTTTTACACTAAAATTGATTACCCTTGCTAACTATCCACATTTTACTAAACTAATTGAGTTGACGTGTTAACATGGTCTAGGTGCTATATACTTAATTACAAGCATTGGGGTTTTGAATCCACTCTGGATATACTAAGGGTGTTCTTTAAACAATTTCCACAGAAACTCGGGTAAATTTCATCTAAATTTTAGATCTCTTATCTGTACCCTATTTATTGTAAACAAACAACACAGGTAGCAAGAAGTGCTACTAAATTTTTTAACATAATTTAATACAGGTATCAGCTTTCAATAGGCTTTACTAACCTAGTTTTTTTATTAGTAACATCAAAATAATATCTCATAGAATTTAATTAATTGGACTTAATCTAGCAGCAGCTATATAATTTCATCCCCTACCCGGGGACATAGCAAGCTACCAAATATTAGTACACATACATTTATCTAAGCTGTCGGATATTGTTTGTAAGTTTTAAAGCATTCGTTATCAGATAAAAGTTTCTAGGCTAAATAAAGCATTGCTTGCTTGAATCATTAAAGTATATTTTCACAACACAGCTTTATGTTCGTATATATATAAAAAACATGAAGATGATTAGAAATTTGTCAACGCACACATCAGATATTTATTGATTGTAATCACTACTGACGGGACATGGCAATAAAAAACAAACCCTACACGTGTTTCTTACCCCCCCCCCCTCCCCACCCACTAATATGTCTGTGTCAGCGTCAGCTGGACTGCAAATTTGTTTTTAGTGAAAGCTTGTTTTAAAATAAAGCGATAGATTCATTCTCCCAAACTCCCAACCAACGGTGTACACAAACATCTGTTACTACTGCCCCAAACCCTAACTCCGCTTCACCCTGTCTAAACCTTTCCCACTCTACCCCTTGGTCCTCTATAACTCGTTCTCCAATGCTCGCATCTTCTTCAAGGGATAATAGCAATATATATATATATTTTTTTTTCTCCCTCCCTTGAAAACAATCTTACGCCGCCGCTACCGCACCTCCCCGGAGTGCGAGTGTGTGTATACGCCATGCATTATCCGCATGTGTTACATCCCGGCCCTCGCAGATACGTGGTGTGACACACGAAAAGGGATCTTTACATTGTTTTGCGTTTAAGAATTATAAAGAAGGTCTTATAATCGCGAATATCCCAACAAAGATAATCCTAAAACTAATCCTGAGAGTTTAACGTTGGTGAACATCTCGTTTCATGTTCCCCTGATACGGAATAGATGTCTTGTCGATGGACGCTTGCTTGTCTGTGAAAATTAAGCGCGTCAACGTTTACGACAATCTTTTTATGTTCTTGGTGTTTATAACTGTTTCCGTACTGGGCTGGTGAACTATTAATCTAGCCACGGCTGATTGACATTTAAGGGTAAAGAAACCAAACAATTAAAACCCATAAAAGGTTTTTAGCAATTTTTGTAAAATTAAATAATTTTTTAGAAATCAGTTCAAAATAATATAAAGTAATTTTATAAACTAAAAATATGTTACATGCTTCGGTGGTCAAATGTACTACGCAATAGACTCTTTTGCCTTGATTTGGACAATGGGTTTGAATCTCGACCAGAAATTTTTGTCTAAGATTTTCTTTTTGTCACGTAAATTTGTGTAAATTTTAATTTTCCTCGACATTAACAAATATGTAAAGCCTACAACCAATTTTTTGATAGTTTAAATTATTCGTTGGTAGCTAGCTACGTAGTCAAAATCTGGCTCTTTGTTTGATTTAAAAATTATCATATACATGTTAACATCATTTAAAAAGTTTGTACAGCCTTATTTTTATAGGAAGAGTCATTAAAAAATACTAACAATTTTTTTCAGCTCTAATTGATAGCATTTTACTATATTATTTGTGTTATTTTATAGACATATATAAAACGTGGCCACTGAAAATCGTATCACTTGACTTATGAGTACATGAAAGTAGATTCAGTGGTTTTTTTAATATCTGACATGGCACTTCCTATAATAATTGGACTGTTTTTGCTCAAATATATCACAGTATATATTATATAAATAAATATAACATGAATATAATAATAAATATATATATTTGAGTGTATAATGCGTCTTAATTATCATTCAGAATCTTCCCATATTTACTAAAATGATGCATTTAGGAAAAGCATCTTACGATAAATCAAATCATATGATACTTATATTTAACCCTCAGGATAATTGATGCTGTTGTAAATACTATAAAGTTTGTAGTGCGTTATTTGAAAAAATCTCTTTCTCGGTTTGAAATTCGTCTCAAAACAATTAGACGTAACACAATTCACTCGCCCACCAAGGCTATACTTTAAAATTTAACTGAAGGTCAGGTCTAAATTACCATTCCATGTTATAGACCTACACGAGACCCGGATAATCTTCAAAGACTTCAAAATGTACTCTTGACACAATCCAGATAGCCAAAACACCAATCCAACTAACACACACTAAAGCCAGTCGAGCTACCTCATCAAGCCATATCGCTACGATTCCCTCGCCAAGTTCCGTGCCTGACGCCTTGAGTGCAACATGTTATTTCGTGTTTTCCGTCGACTTATTTCTCCCACCAGACTCACACAACATGCCATGGACACCCTCATTCCCAAATAGTAGTCTCGGACACAACGTCATTACCTGGTGGCTCTCCGTGAAACAATCAGCTAGGTCATATAACTCAATGAAGAAACCCACACCTTTATTCATGTGCACTTTGGATTACTACCCAGTCAGGCCATACGCATATTTACACCTATTTAATAAGAATGAGGAAGATATAATTGAGATAAAGTGTACCAATATTGTTGTGGAGTGAAATTAAACCACTATAGTATAACAACCTATAAGTATAACACCCAACTGGGATTTGAACCCTGCTCTCCCCAAATCAGATAGTATAAGACCAACTATTTGTTTGCATGTAGACTCTCAACTAACCTACTAACAATACTTTAGTTTTGAATCATGGGCTGAAGTTCTAGTATCGTTAACTAGATTTTTTTTGTGTGTCTTAATTTTATTTAGAAAAATGACAATGCCTAACAAGTAGGTTAGCAGATACCATCAGCCTAACAATATACTTTATAAATTATATTCAGTATAATTTATTTTTCAAATGGTTACTGTTTACATTATTAAGGCTCTAGGATTGCACAATTGAATATTACATTAGATTATGTAGCTAGCTAGTAGCTTGGTTTACAATCTAATGCCAGTATTGAATATAATACAATTAAATGACTTTAATAAATATGATGAGATAGGGTAAATTTCAAATACTTCCCAGAATTATTAGTCTTTAGAAAAGTTGAGAAAGCACATTTTCTAAATAAAAACATTTCTTTCGTCAGGATTGAGCACCCGACTCCCAGGTACGAGTCAAACTTAATATAATTTCAATAAACTCTGACGGTCACACCCAGCTAATGAAAAAAATTATTCACTTAGTTGTTTTCTCATAATAATGACCCCATGATTCAAATTCACGTCAAAAATAGAAAGTGAGTACTTAATCAAGGTAAATGAACGGGAAACTCAATGTTCAGTTATCTCTTACCGTATATAATTTCATCTTTCAAGGGTTGGCATTATTCAGACGAGCTTCAAGTATTACACGGAAATGTAAGAGGTATTACTTGGGAATAAAGTAATTCTCTCACGCCAAAGTTAAAGGTGGTTGAGAGGGGGTGAGAGTTAATGTCAGATATTTTCAGTCTTTATTATAACAAAACTATTTATGACCAAAATAAATTGCCTTAGTAGATACATTTAGTTTTAACATTATAAATATTATTATAAAAACGGTTTTTGCATATTTTTCACAGGTTGCGGAATTTTATCACGACATTTTTCTCAACATTTAAAATGTTTATGTTCAAATGGCACCAAACCCATGGCAACTCTTAAAAGAACTGTTGATATTAAATGCATAGAAAATTAAACTAAACGTATTTACATAAGTAATATTGTATTTATTTGTGCTTAAATATGTTCTTATACACATAAAAACTGTAAAAAAAAATATCTGATTTTAAATTCTTATCCCCTTCCACATCACCTTAAATATAAAAAGATGCGAGCTACTCTAGGTAGAGAATGGTGATTATTAGTGTTTTATTTGTACTAACATCACATAGAATAAATTTTCGAGATTTCGATATTTTAAAATGTAATCAAATATTTAAAAAAAATGTATACGAATTTTAATTACGCTAATGGATTACCTCAATTTTTATTTAAGGGGAGTGGGAAAATATTTAGTAAAAAATAACAATATATTTTACTTTAAATTTAACCCCTGACCTCCCCGTTTAGTGAAAACCAAACTAGACAGGTCTGAAAAGCAGCTGATTTGAGTCTACGTTTTTAATCGCATCATTCAAAGGGTCACAAATTTGGATCTTGGAAAAAGATTAGGCCTATTTTTTTTAAATGTTGACTTGTGGATGTGTTTGGGGAGTAAGAATATAATATAAGCTACACATTGAAAATTAAACTGTAGGTATATTTATCATAATACATTTTCTATAAAGGTAACTTTAATCAAATATTGCCTAAATTAAATAAGGATCAATTAATAGTTGTTAATAATATATACATCAGCAATCTTAATCAATCGAAGAAATATTTTGCTTTGTTCCAGACTAAACCAACACATTTTAGTTTTACATGCATTAATTATTTATTTTCCAAAGATTAAAAAAAGGAGGGCCTACATTTTAACATTCAAAAGGGAAAATAGGAGTAACCAATTTTGATAGGTAAAATAGAGAACACGTGCTCCTTAAAAGAGTATTGTTGGTAACCCTAATCTTACAAGTGACCGGTGATCATATGGTCACTGAAGTCAAGCTCGCAATATATTGGATTGCCAATAATGGAGGTGTGTTTCCTTTAAGCAACCCCTTCCATTTAGAAAAAGTTGTTTATAACTTTAGACGTTGAATGTACAAATAAAAATATTATGCGTGATTTTTGGCACGAGTATAGTCGAATTTAGGTAGAAAAAAACATTTATAAAAGAAAAATCTTTTTTTCATTCATACTTTATAATCATTTCACTATTTTATTAGTGTTATTACCCGCCTCGGTGGCGTAGTTGGCTAACGCGCTAGTCGTGTTAAGCTCGGCTGCTGAGGACGGGGAGATCGAGGTTCGAATCTCGGTCGGGTGAACTGAGGGTGGTTTTTCCTAAATGGTTTTCCACTCTCCCTCCACGCAAATGCGGGTTCACTTCTCTAATTCAACCTTCCCAATTCCTAATCCATTAGCGTAATTAGTACTTAAAAGCGTATAATCCGAACGGGTAGTAAGACGCGGTGCTAATATTAATATTATTAGTGTAATGATAATATTTATCATGAGTGATAGTTGCAGATCACATGAATTCACGTATTGGTGTGTGAAAGTAGATCTAGTAACTTCTTAGCTGTCAAATATGGCCTATGAAAACTGGATTGTTGCTCAGGTTCACGCTCTCAAAATGAAACATGGCGTATAGATATTGGTCATGTTACGGAAGGCGACCATGACTCATAACGCCGCATTCGGAATAAACTCGGCCGCACTGTTAATAATGAATGAATAGCATTTCAACACCACGTGACGGCAAAGGCTTTGGGAGGTTAGAGAAATGCAACGGGGGAGTAAGGGAGGGGAACTAATGGCTTGTCCGTGTTTAATGCTGCTCCCCTAACTTTCACAGCATTCATGTTTCATTAAAGGACGTATATTTAGCACATGTGACCTCCCTTCTCCCTAGTATACATTTCAGCCCTTTGTGTATCACATTTCTGAAGGGTATGTTTTTGTTCGTTCAGGCTATTTTTTACAATAAGGGTAGTTTTGATATATATTACAACATATTTGCAATATATTTAAATTGTTTGTATTTTTAGGATTCATGCTCTTACAGTTATTCTCGACTCATTTGATATTAATTTATTTAGACTACCACTAAAAATTACCATATCAACACGGGAATCAATCCCAGGACCTTTGAATTTGCGTGCTCAGTGGTAGGAGTATTGTCACGCTAAAACAAACGCACCTCGTTTAATTCCCGTTTATATATTGTAACTTTTCACTTGTTTGAATTTTATTCAGCTTTAAGGACTGATTTTATGTATCAGTTTATGATACACCTGAGTTATTATTTTTATTTAGTTTAAATTGTCAAAGTAAACTTAAGAATATTTATAATAAAAAATGAGTTTATATATCAATTAAAATATTTTGAAGGTACAAATTAACGATGCTATTGATTGTTTAATAGTAGTAGTAGTACTCTCTTAGTTAGTTGCATGGTCTAAGGCGTTACTTTCGCAATATACTGGACTGACAATGACGGTTAGATTTAGGTTCGAATCTCAGTTTGATATGCTGAAGGTGGCTTATACAAAATGTTTTTCTACTCTCCGTCCACGCAAATGTGGGTACATTTACTTTAAATTCAACCTGTCTCATCCAAATAGTTTTTCATAGAGTACTGTGCGTATACCTATAATACTAATGGGTAGTGAGAAGTGATTCCAGAATAAATTGATGGATAAAGCCAGATAAATATTTAACAAAGTGTTTTAAAGATATTATTGTATTTTTTATTTCAATAAAACTAGATATTAGGTTTTTATAAATCAAAATAGTCTATGTTTGTAGCATCGTATACTGAGTAGCAGCTATTCTCAACTAAATGTTGTCATAAAAAAAATTGAACTCGTTTAACATTACTAGAAAATATTATGTGCACAATACGACATGCAGGAACAAGATAATATAAAAAGTTTTGCATAAAGGACTGTAATGTAAAGTAGTTTTGGTGTCTATTCGAAGGCCATTCTTCATACTTGACAGTTCCACTATCTCGAATACAAGGAAGGGAAATGTAACTTCTAAGGCGCTAAGAACACGTTTTTGAGACTGAACATCCACATTTTTATTTTATTTCGTTTAGTTAAATATTCACTTATTTTTATATTCTTATTACATGCTGAGTTTTTTTCGGCTACACAGTTGGCTTCATTTTGTTTCTCTCATACATTCCATGCTTGTTTTTTCTCACTACTATGTAAGGGCTCTTTATAATACGACACTTACATTTGTGTTGATGTGTTTTCATAACACATTTCCATGCAGACAAATACTGTTCATATTTTGTTCACGACTTCTTTATTTATTCTTAGGTTATTAACTTTAATAATATTTCTACTATGCTCCACTACCATGGGTGTTGACTTTTACCAAATATATGGGAGATGTATTAATGAACCGTATTAGCATAGGACAACCAGTTTACATAATTTAAGAACGAAATATATGAAAAAAACTATTGATGCATTCATCTGGAAGGAGTATGTAAATAAATTGTGAGGTGGAAATTAAAACTTAAATACATATTACTGAACTTGAATCCTGTATCAGTTGTATTTGTGGGATACACTACTAACTTTGGACACAGGAGACCAGGGTTCAATTTCGTTCGCATGCCCTTAGGATATGTGCTTTTTATAAGTTGGTATTTATTTCCTAACCAAGAAAATACTAGTGTGGGACCTTTAAAATCATTACTCTCCTTCTGTTTTTATATACTAATAGGAGTAGTCGTAGGTTAACCCTAACAGATAATGGAACGTATAGTATTAAAATAAACAACCTTTACTTTGGGGTAGTATTCAGGATTAATATCCGTGCCAGTAATGTAAAGCTAGGATTATTATAACATGTCAATCATTCTAGTTGAGTAAACGTCTCGTGTAACCACACTAGCTTGATATTTTTTTAAAGCTGAAATTTACGTAGCATGGGTGTTTAATGTATTCATGGATAAGTGTATGAGGGATCCTTGTGAGGACGCGGTAGTTGTACAAATGGACAATGTGAATGTGAGAGTGCTGTTTTATACAGTTGATACCTTATTAGTGAGTGAGACTGAAAGTGACTTGCAAAATGTATTAAATCGTTTGAATGTGGTGACAGGCAGAATGGATCTTCTTATAAATGTCTCCAAAACTCAAGGTGGTTGTTTTTGATAGGGACGGATCAGGAAAGGATTGTCAGCTTAGTATAAAGAGGAAATTGATTGAACAAGTGAATGGTTTTGTGTATCTGGGTAGAATTTTATGTAAAAATTAAATGATAGATGATGAAATTGACCAACGTGTAAATTCATCTCGTAGAATAGTTGGATGTATGTGGATTATTGCAACGAATGAGGTAGTATCAAAATAGGCAAATATGAATGTATATAAAAGTGTCTTAACGCCAACATTGTTTTATGGTTGTGAAGCGTGGGTTTGTCAGGAGAAACATAAGAGCAAGGTGAATGCGGTTGGAATGAGATGTCTAAGAAATATGTGTGGAAAAACTCGTACGGACAGTCAGTAATGAATGGGTGATGAAGGAGTGTGGTTTGAAAGAGAATCCGATAGGTAAGTGTGAAAGATGTGTCTTAAGTTGGTTTGGGCATGTTGAGAGGATGAGTGTGGATCGAGTGACAAAGCAAATGTATGAAAGTTGAGTGTGTGAATCAAAAGTAAAGTGTAGGCCATGTTAGACGTGACGTAATTTTGTAGACAAATGTGTGAAAAAGAGAAACATTAAGAGTTTTAAGAATAAAAGAGCATATATTACTCGGTATACGGATGTTGTTGAAGCAAAGGGCGTATGCAAGCATAGGGAAGTGTGGATCCTTATGGTGAGGATGGATTAAATACGGAGCTATATGCACAGTTTGTTTGCCTGCCCCTTAAGGAAACGTTGTGATTGGGTATGTATGACATGTAATGTAATACCATGTAATGAATGTGTTTAGCATATGTAGTGTATGAAGTGTATGAAGTGTATGTATAAATAGTTTCAGAATAATTTATTTTTAAAAAGTTTTTACATTATCAAGTCTATGTGATTGTACAGTTAAATACTATATTTGAGGATGCTTGTTACACTGCTAGTACACTTTTATTTATAGCATTAAAATTAATACTACACATTTTATTATTAATTTATCTGTCTCTAAAAAAAATTAGGTATACAGGTAGTACTGTTTCCTTGAACTAGATTTGATTAAAAATAATACTTTATTTAATTTTTGTTTTGTCCTCTTCACATATAAAACAATGTATTCTTTTTTCTTGATTTACCTTTTTATGGGAACAAGATAAAAATATATTGAGATTCAATCTCCATTTATATGTGATTAATTAAAAATAAGTTTATTAAAACCACTCTTGAGTAAACAATCAGCTTTATAGCTTATTTTGATACTTAATATTTAAAAATAGTTAATGATCTAAATTTAGTACAAGCCAATCTAAGTAAAAATGATTTACCTAATTGAAAGTGAGAGTTTTTCAAAAATACAAAGCTACAGTACCAACGGGTTTAAAAAAACCGCAACTTATTACATGATTAATGCTAAAATTATTCGGGGTGTAGGCCTATAGGTGTGGTTTATAATTTAAACCCAAACTACCAACAAATGACTATTCCGGAAACAACGCCGCACTTAGCCTTAACTACCCACTTTAAAAAAAATCCGTAACAGTACTGGGATTAAACAAGGACCCTTATTATGTGGAGCTCTACTCTCTGACCATTCGGACACAATGATAGGATTTTAACGCTGTAAATTAGTTCTAAAAACACACAGGTTTCTCCAGCCTAGCAAAGCTATCCCCAAATACAAAACAAATCCACCCCCCCCCCTCCACCTTTTCGCCCTTTGGAAATCAATCCTGGAATAATTTACGATGTACAAGTGAGCCGTAACAATTGTATAAGGATGAGCGTTGAAAAGGAGTCATGAGGTGGTGAAGGGGTTGAGGGAAGAGCTTAGTTAAATATAATCCTCAGGATAGCGTGTAAATTTCCGCGTGGCGAATTATGAACACAGATTATCTCATTTTGTAAGGGAGGGGGAATGTTCCTCCAATTATGTTGTTTTCAGTTCGCGGTAGTGGTAGAGTAGAGAGGTTCGTTTGTTTTGAGGTAATTATCAACTTTCAGGAAAATTCACGGAATAGGGTGGAAGAAAATGGTTGAAGGTGAGAGAGTATGGAGGAAGATTGTGCTGGATACTTTGGTTCACGGAATAAAGAAAGAGGCTGTAACACTTACTGTCTTTGTCCAGCGAAAAATATTTCCAACCATGATTTCTACAGAAGAAAGCAAATAAAGTGCTTCCTCATTTATTTCAGTCGTTGGTAAAGTTGTACACGGTTATGCGGCGTACCTCTTCTAGCTGTGATATGCAATCGTTTTGAGAGTCAGCCTGAGAAAATCACGTGTGTACTGTCAATAGCTTTAGTCCCACGGGCAACGCGTAGCTTAGATAGCATCGATGATACAAGTACTACACACATTAGTTCCTTACTTTTTTTTAACACCGCATCTTACTACCCATTCGGATTATACACTTGTGTACCAATTACGCTAATGGTTTGAAGTATTAGGACGGTTATATTTCGGGGAAGTGCATCCAAATTTGTGGGAAAGGAGAGTGGAAAACAATAGTTATGGAAAAAAACTACATTAAGTACAACCAAACGAGATTTGTACCTAAATTTCCCTGTCATGGGCAGTCTAGTCTAATGCGAGAGTTGCGCGTTAGACCATGCGGCCACTGAAGTGGGTTAAGTTGCTAACTATCCGTTGGAATATATGAGCTCTTAGAAGTACTCGTGTGCTTTTCAAACGTAGACTCCCAAAATATTGCGTGAAGAGACGATCGAGATATTTGTGAAAAACTGGAGTAATGGATATTAACCGAGGAATAAGGTAGGAGCTTTGTGATTTATTCTTTAGGAATTGAGGATAAGAGATATATTTAAATACCTTATTATTAAAAGTAAAGGCAGTTTCAAAGCAACTCCAAAATTATCTGTCAGTTAAGAGAAGCATTAATTAAAGGCCAACATTCATTGTATCGATGTAGCTTTAGACCTCTTAATAGCACTAAATTAATAATAACAAAAGTTTACAAAAACTTTTAAATAAATGTAGGTTCATTTGAGCTAAAACTGAAGTTCAATTCGAATCCCTATCGGTTGTATTGAGGGTGTTTTTTCCTAAATTGTTTTCCATCATCCCTCCATTAAAATGCAGATACATTTCCTCTAATTTCAACCTTACTCATTCCCAACACATTAGTGTAATTGGTACATAATATAGGCGTTACCCAAATAAAATATGTAAATATGGTTTGCATATATTTAAACATATTATTTTGTGAATAATTCGTAAATATTATTTTTAGTTTAATTTATTTTTACGTGCATTTAAATGCTAATTACTTAAGTTAATTTGATTAAATAAGTTTATTTAAGTAATTAAAAAATAATATATAAATTTTCTCCTTGACACAATACAATATTTTATTGCTAAGCATTGGGTTTATTAAAAAATAAAGATTTATTAGTTATCGTGTGTTCTAAAGGTTCTTAAATTTCATTTAGGCGACTTTTATGATGATAAATTTATGTGTAGCCCAATGAAACCAAACTTCTGGGAGCACTATGATAAACGACTACCATCGGTATGGTTTAAAAACATCGCTCAGAAAAGTTATAGTAATATTATTTTATTCCTTATGAGCCGACAAATTTAACTTCGGAACTATATTTATATTAAAGTTACATTGTATTTCTATAAATTAAAAACTATTATTCTATGACTTCATATAAGATAAAAATAATGGGTGTCTTATAAAAACCTGGCGGCCGGGGTTCAATCCTCGGTCCCGGCAAAGATTTATCTGATTACCAAACCCTTCCTTCACCTCTGACAAGACATCTTGTGAATGTGGGGAATGCCAGGCCTCCACCGTGGTTCGGATTCCACGTTAAACTGTAGGTCCTCCATTTCATCTCACAATCACCCTACCATTACACATTAGCGTAAGTGCGTATAACCCGAACGGGTAGTAAGACGCGGTGCTAATAATAATAATAATAATCTTATAAAAACTAAATAGTAGTTTGTCTAAATAATATTTGAACTTTATTTACTTGTAGTTTTGGAAGACATATACTAAATTGCAAATATTTTACCAAAACATTTAACTTACCTTTTTTTATAGCTGTTTTATTTTTACTACAATCATTCTGTATATTATTTAGCGTTTGTGTCCACTTGAAATATGTGTTGTGTACTAATCAAACGATACTGAACGACTTTATTTTCTTTCAACAGGCAAAAACCATCCTTACAAGTTATTTATTTAAAAATCTGTTTTATAAAGGGAAAAATTGTAGAAATAAATAATTGTTAAACTATGATATTGTGATTTAAAGATTAAATGCTATATATAAAAACAATTTTGTGAAATTTCCCCACGGTCGATTAAAACTAGTTTTCACACTTGTATACTAGTTAGACTACAAAAATTTTCATTGCTTTGTTCATAGATTAGGATATAAATAGTGTATCTCTTATTAATTTACTATTACATTAATGCATGTTTAAAAACAGCACTGGTAAACTATATAAAAATATATAATATCTCAAGCTACTTTAAAACGCTTTATTTTATTAATTCTTCAAACTATCGAATCAAAAGATCCTTCCTTTCAATTCTTGATCCGTGCTAGGTGGGAGCTATAGGGGAAGGTTTTGAAATTTGGCAACGTTACTCTCAAACGTAGGCAGAGGGAATGAGATGGGGTAGTTTTGCTGATCGGAGCTAAAGGGTCGGTTGGTGGGTGGTTTGGGGGGTGGTGTTAAAGAGGGAGGTTTGGGGGGGAGTTTGAAGATAAGAGATTTTCTGGAGATTTTCTCGCTAAGCCTCACGCGATTTAACAGTTGCAGAATTTCTGCCACGGAGCTTTTTACGGAAACGGTAATAGCAGTTTTTTTAAAGATAGTATAGGTATGGTACTTAGTATGTATGCGGAGTGGTTAACTCGGATGTAAGTTACTTTATCCAAAAGGATTTATTACGTTTCGTTCTTCTTTCGCTGCTACGTATTTACTAGTGGATAGAACACTGTTTCTTGTCTCATTATTTGTTACAGAGGCCTAAAGTAGATTCACCAATGACACAGCTTCAATCTCAAGATAAGCTAAATAATAATAATAATAATAATAATTTTGTTCTTATTTATATACTCTAGATCTTGACACTATGGTTGGGTATTTTATTACTATTATTATTATTATTATTATTATTAGCACCGCGTCTTACTACCCGTTCGGGTTATACGCACTTACGCTAATGTGTAATGGTAGGGTGATTGTGAGATGAAATGGAGGACCTACAGTTTAACGTGGAATCCGAACCACGGTGGAGGCCTGGCNATTGTGAGATGAAATGGAAGACCTACAGTTTAACGTGGAATCCGAACCACGGTGGAGGCCTGGCATTCCCCACATTCACAAGATGGTTGGGTATTTAATTTTAAATGTGTTAATAAGATAGTTTGTAAGTCATATTATATTATAAAGCACACATTTAAACCTAAATCCTCAGCGTGGTGGCAGAGGGCTTTATTACGTTAGATGTTACCCGCCTCGGTGGCGTAGTTAGCTAATGTGCTAGTTTCGTGTTGAGCTAGACTGCCAAGGACGGGCAGATCAAAGTTTGAATCTCGTTTGGGTAAACTGGGGGTGTTTTTCCTAAATGGTTTTCCACTTTATCTCGGTGCTAATGCGGGTTCACTTACTATAAATGCAACCTACCCAAATCCTAACTCATTATCGTAATTAGTATTTGAGCGTACAACCTGAATGGGTAGTAAGATGTGGTGCTAAATATATATTAAGTTAGATGATTATATTTGCATTTTTTCACCTTTAGTGGTTGGATGGGAATCCAGAACGAGATGCTGGTTTTAAACACGTAGTTCTGACTGTAGCTCTGACTGTATCTCTGACTGTAGCGCCTACGTTCTCTCACCACGCTCGTGTGGGTGTATTTACTTTAACCTACGCTCATTTCTAGCCATTATATTAGGTCGATAATACTACCTGTGTTGAGCACGTTAATATAAAAAACTAAACAACAAGAATAAATTATTTTATTTTGGTTGTCGATATAAAAGTTATGTGGGTTTTGTTTTAATAATGTGAAATTAAAAAATTTACTAATGTGAAGTTTCACATAAACAAGGAGTGTGAATGGACATGGCGCGCCAGGGTTGCCTTTTGTATATTATAATAGTTTATAATAACAGGTTTTTTAGTCAACCGGTTAAGAAATCATTATTCTTAAACCATGTAAAACAATTGATACAACATGTATATCAACTAAATTTTATTAAAAAAATGATTTTTTCATCCACCTCTGAACCCCATCCAATGCTGTACGTGTTCAATAAAACCAGCCCAAAATATACATATTTTACACTCACTCTTGCTCCTACTAAAGCCCTCTATTTTCTCGTCCTCTACGGCCCGACCCCACTTCCTGCTTCNNNCCCCCCCCCCTACTAAAAAAAAAAGATTGTCGTTGGTGGGTGCTAATAAATTTTTGTAAGGTGGGGCGATTAAAATCTCACGGGATGCTTTCCCTCCCTTCCCTTCAAAAGCTCTTGAATCATGACGTCACACAGACTGATACTAATCGTTTTCGTGGCCGTGCTCCGGGTTATAAAGTGTGTAGATATGAAGGGATGAGAGATGGTGAGGTTAGATAGGGGGATGAAGGAGAGATGGGGGTGTTTAGGAGAGGGAGGTATCTAGTATCATCGTGACCACTACTGGGTGAATGTACTTCACGTACAGTCGGGTACAAAAATAGCACACAAATTTTATGTTCATCAACGTACTAGGGTCGGCTTAAGATATATGCTAAGAGGTGGATAGTTAGATCCGTAGGCAATAAAATGTCCCTGTTATAAACCTGTGTGGGTAGCTCGAAAACAAAAATGTTTGTCATGCCAAATTTTAGTGGTTTGTATTCAGTTATATTCAGTTGACCCAAGTTATTCAACACACAGACTTATTAGTTGATAAAAAAAATATAATTATGGTGTTTAAATTATTTAATTCTCTTTTACCTAAGAAAGTTATGTTTATCGGTTATTTTAGATACTTAATCAACCAGTAACTAGTCAAATAATATTTCCAGCGTCTGTTGAAAGTTAAAATACAAATTAGGTATGAGATAAGGGAGGTAACTTGCTCAATTGAAGAAACGTAATTTTTATTCATTATGTTGAAGCAGTGGGGGAGGGGATATATATATCACCCAATTAAAAAGTTAATTTAGTCACTTGGTCTGGTTTTCAGGTGAAGGAAAAGTGTACAAAGCGTTTAGAGCAATCCTATTAAAATTATTTCTCTCACGAGTGCTATGAGAGTATTTTATTTCGACAATTTAAGTTTAAGTTTTTATTGCCATAATTTTATCTGATATAAACATGTGTGCAAGTATATAAAGCTTATGATTCGTTCTGAATGGGCCTTCTAAGTTATTAGGTGATAATCTGGGTAAATTCTCTTAACTTAGTTTAGATTTTGAACTGTTTTCTAAAAAAAAAAATGTTTCGAAGATTTGTTTGAAAGATCCGTTTTAATTTACCGACATAAATATTTAGGCCAACAAAACACGAATATAACAGTTCATGTCGTGGGAATAAATGATTGAAAACGCAGATTAGTACAAACACATTCTATCACGTATTTTAATCATTATTTTTTAAATTTATCGATGAAAAATGGAATGGTGTAAAAACTTGTGCCAGTGGATATTTTCAAACAAACTACAGAATAATAGCAGGAATGTATATTTAAGTATCCACTTGCACATTTTTCTTATCACGTTAAATATTTATATCTAGTTTAGCAACAACTTAATAAAGTGGGCTGTGAGTAGATTTTTTTTGTATGAAGTTCACCGGCATTAGCGTGAGGAGATGATGGGAAAACAACCGGAGTAAAACCACCCAAAGTGCTAGAATCTGCTCAAGTGGGGCAGCAATACACACATGTTAACTCTTGGTCATTTTCAGAACAATTGAGAAAGATCTCATTTCCAACATATTTTACAATATAGTGAAACGTATTATCACAATGGATGTTTTCAAATTGGTGTATTGTGTCGCGAGACAAATAAAAACAAAATACGTGCTATTTAAAACGAGCTATTTAAAACTATTTCACAATAGTAGATGTATCAGCCTGTTAGCTGGCCCCATGGTATAATGGTCAGTGCAACTGGCTACTGACCTAGAGGTCCCAGTTTCAATTCCCGGCTGGTACCTTAGGTATTTTTCCCTAAATGAGAATTATCCTAACGGTCACCAGGGTTTGTTTGGTTAGGCTAAAGTTAGGTTTAATACTACTCCTGACTCCACACCTTCATAATCACCATAATCTCATTGCCTGTACGACGGATAGACAGCCTTTGTAAGTGTACACTGGGTGTCGTTTTGTGCAACCAGAGCGACTAAAAGTCGGCACACACTGACGATTGAATTATATAATACAAACATGGTCAAATATGTCATAAGATAAAAAATAAAATCGGTCTCTTAGTATCTCGCTTTGTAAACGTAAACGCGTTGATTAAGTTGGTTGGTTTTGAAATACTGTTTAGTTATATTTTCCAAGGCAGTGTTGGCGTGAAGAAAAAGTAAAACCGAAGTTATTTTAAACCACTCCAAGCGGACAATGCCAATGGGGATGAAGTCTTGTAATTGGCTTAGAGCTCGTCAAATAACTACTTTTATACTCTGTTCTTGTTTTTTTTGGCAAAGGAACTTTAAGAAGAAGAAGTACGTTTTGATTCTCAAATACCTGTGTATCTACTTGAAAATTAAATTTATTTATAATCAACTGTTTTAAGTTTGCGTTGTAAAGCATTATGTGTCATCAAATAGTCCTGCTAACTTGTGAAATGCTGCGCTACTCAAGTAAGTTCCACTCTCAATTTTTCAGCGGACGTGTGAAATCAAGATTAACGGCCTTGAACTCTCGGCTATGGGTGCGGACAATAGGTCTTGTCTCCAATAACTAAGTGATAAGTTAACGGTAATGAGTCCGGATTTTGTGATTAGCTTTGAAACAGGCTGAGTGAGATAGACCAGAACTAAAAGCCCACAAAACACAAGTATTTCACAAGAGTGCTGCGCCGAGTTTTATGCACTCCTCTGTACTATATATGACACTCCTGTGTACTATATATGACACTCCTATAAATCCCGCACTAACTCCTAGGTTGACTACTGCATAGGGTGCGAGGAGGAGGGGTAGGGTGAAGGAAGGGGTTGAAGCGAAAAATAATAATAAAAAAGAGGCTGGAGGATTTTTTTTTATTAGTAATAAATTAGGGTCGTGTGTTATCTAGTTATGTTAGTGTTAGTTTATGGGTAGTTTGTAATTTTAGGACGACACGTGAAATTGAAACATTTTTTATTTCATCCCACGAAAGAAAAAAATGTATTGAACGGTATGATTCTTACATTTTTGCAATGATAAAAAATAGTCCTTGTAATTATACTATAAAAAAATATGTTTTCCTGGATATAAAAATACATTCATTTCTTGTAAGAAAATTTAAATTTCCATGTAACGATAATTTAAAGATTACGATGGACAGCATATCATTTAGCAGGGTTAATGAGTTTAAACATTTAGTAAAATTTTAACTATCAATAACAATATTATATTAAAAATTAGGTAAAGAATAGTCGGGAAATGCATGCAATTACTCGGACAGTAATTTGTGGACCTCTCGACTCCTGTCAAGGAATTTAAAACTTAGAATTTACAAAGTCATAGTTTTACCCGTTGTTGTCTATGGGTGTGAAACGTGGTCTCTTTCCTGACATGTCAAAAATAAGTTAAGAAGGTTTGAAAACAAGGTGTTTAGGAAGATATTTGGTCCAAAAAGGGATGTGGTGTAAAAAAAATCGCATGGCATTTTTTTATCCATTCATTTTGCATCACTCCATATAAAATAATTTTTTTAACATAAATAAAATTAATATTTTGTATAACCAATAAGAAATAACTTAATTTATGGGTAGGACACAAATTCACTCTATATATAAAAACAAAAAGACTGGTGTGTGGTCAGAGTGCCGTTGTACTCTACAAAGTGTGGCAGGCACGCATACCGATACAGACTCCAGATAGCGAGCGACCACACCGCTCATTGGCTGTGCGGGGAATATTAGAGGCTGCTATAATACTCGGGAGTCTCCACTGTACACTTTAGATGACAATCTCGAGGCTCTGCCACGGAAATTGTGGTCGCCACCGTTTGCCCCCACCTCCTTCCCCGTCACCCGCAGATCCGTGACTTTTTTATTTTATTAGCTTTTATTAGTGTGCCAATAAAACGCTGGTGGAGAGAAAGAAATAATAGTTCAGACCACGTTTACGTCAGTGAATGGGGTTTTGGTTTTTCATGACCTAGAAAATTGTTTTCTTTGACAGGGAGGATCTATCTACATGGTCTGTCGATTTTTTTAAATGTTAAAATAGATTAATTGATACAAAATATTCTGCTAAAGTTAAAAAAAAAAGTTTATGTCTTTCTTAATGTCCGAATTTTACATTTAATTTTAACTTTAATTGAGCTTTAGTGATTTTTGAAACTGTAATATACATATGTGAAAGAAAAAAAACGAGCCTGTTATTTTAAGAATGTGTGTGTAATTTTAAAGCAGTTTTAAATGTGACTTAATTTTTGTGAAAGTGACCAGCATGTTAGAATAAAATACATATATACCTAATCATGCCGTTACCTTAAGGGGTAGGCAAGAAAATGTATATCTAGCGCAAAAAAAAACTCAATCCATCCTCATTAACCTTCTTCGCGCTACCCCCGCCTTACATATTTCCTTCGCTTCAACAACATACATACACCGAGTTATACACACTCTTTTATTCTTAAAACTCTTAATGTTTCTCTTTTTCACACATCGTATACAATATTTAGACAAGTCTTACATTGCCTACCCTTACCTTTTGATCCACACACTCTACCTTCATATACTTATGTCGTCACTCAATACACACTCATCCTTTTAACATGTCAAAACAAACGTAAGACGCTTGTTCACATTTCCCTTTTAAATTTTCTTTCAAACCGCACTCCTTCAGAAACCATGCATTACCGACTCTGTCCATACGACTTTTTTCCACATACATTTCTGGGATATTATCTCATTCCAAACTCATTTACCTCGGCCCTCTGGCATCCAAGGCTTACGGAGAGGAATTAAAACCAGCTAAGGAACACTTTTATATTCAACAACTTTTCTGTATCAATTTTCATATTCTACATAATTTATACTCTGTTTCAAGTCCTCGCCTATAATTATAGTCTCTAACCTCTATTAAACAATTTTTTTGCTTAATTTCCCTGTTTACTATCATTGGTTAAATTTTAACTTTTCCTTTCGACAAGTCTGGATCTATCATAATATTACCTTTAAACTTAATGTTAACTTTTTTACTATAATTAATATATCTTACTTAGTGATGTTTTATTCATTAACATGTAACCTCAGAATATGTGATTTTTATTTCTATGTATTGTCTAATTTTAATGTTTTTTGTATTTTAACCCATTCCATATTTAACCTGTTCTTGTTCTACTTGATTTCACATACCTTAATAAGAATTATAAGTTAAAGTTTTACTATAGGTTTGCCATTATTCTATTCATTATATCTTTTCTTCAATATAATGTAATATGAATTATTCAGACTTGTTATTATCCATAACTATTCAAACTCTTATAATCTCAATATGTTTTTTGCTAATTAAATTTTTTTTTCTATCTTTAATTTTTTCCTTATATTTCATGTCAATTATATCTTTTCATTTATAATCAGATGCTTTTGTTATTGTTTATTGGGTGTTCCTTGAATAATTAATTAACATCATTTACTTTTGATTTATAAAATTTATTTACTTTTTTTTTTAATTGAATTTTTTTTCAATACTTAAAATTTTGTTGGTCCGAATCCTTAGCGTAGTCAGTAGCGTGTCTCTTTACTGAGCTAAGGGCCCCATATTAAATTACTAACATGACCGAAAAATGTATCACCCAGATTAATTCGAGTCGTGTACTGGTATAATTAGTTAATTCAAAAAGTGCGAGTTAAATGCCTCAAATAAATGGAAAAATATATTCTTAGTGCTTATTACATTCATAACTAATGGTAATAGATAATAAGAATAAAATAATTTTTAACACACGTTCATTACTCATTGAATGAGTAAGACAAACTTATTTTTTATTTACAGGTAGACTTGGTTATTAAGATAAAGAGAGGGTATCGAGAAAGGTATATACGCCATTATGGAATTATTTATACGGCCTCGACCTACGCCGAAGAGTTAAATATTCCGTCTTAGCGGTTGGCTTCCGGTAATAGACACACGAAGGCACACCTCTGACGCTAATCAATTAATTATTTACATCCAACCTAAAACTTTCTGAGGGGCACACAATGTAGAGGGTAGGGGATCTTAAGGCTTGTGGAGAGTCTGTGAGCTTTTAGGCAGGAAGGTGAAAAGAAGAAGTCTCCGTTTCTGCAGCATTATCATGCAAACACACGTTAAACCTTCACATTAATCTTTGTGACGTCAAACAGTAGCTCACACTTTCTCCTCAAAAACATAACGTAATAGTACCTACTCATTCAATATATTTCACATTCGTCCAATATTTATGTAAATGCTTGTGAATGTCCTTAAGGCCTACTGTGGTTTTATTATATTATTATGATGGGCCTATAGCCCCTAAGATAGAGGCAAAATGTATTTTTTTTATATCTGAGGTATTTACCGTAACTTTCTAAGCCGATTGATTACATCAGCACAAAACTAACGAATTAATTCAATTCAAAAATACACACAATACCCAGTCCTTTGGACATTTATTCACCAACCCCAATTTCCCCAATGACAAAAGTTTTTACTATAATTTTCTAGCTAAATAGATTTTACACTAAACGGATCATTGATCTTGATAGTTGTGACATTCTGTTCGATGTCAACCTATGAAATAATTTATTCCAAATTTCTATATAATCTAAGCTTAATATCTAACTTATGTCACGGAAAGTGGACCACCACTTATTCTAAGTAGTCCAATTGTAACTCCAGGCGTCAATAAACTAATTTGTATATTAAGTATTTGTCAAAATCATAATCTTAAGAATACATATTATATGATTATCATATGATTTTATGGTAATAAAGAGAACATATTAAATGAGTTAAGAGCTTTACATTTGTTTGATATTTAGAAACTTACATAGTGCGCCATACCTCCAAGTCTGAAAACTTATATTCAGCACTTAAATCAAAATCAAGTGGGGGCAAATCCAGTGGAGTGGGGTTTTGGGGGGAATTTCTTCCTAAAATAATTTGCTTCTAATTCTAGAGTATTTTTTTAATACTTAAATATAAGCTGAAGATCGTTTTAAATATCTTTTAGGGTCCTAAACTTTTGTTTTTAAATTAAGAAGGACCATTCCAAATAAATTATAAAGAAGTATATATATATCAAAAATATTCTACGACCACTCCAAAAGCTTAAATACATCCAATCATCAAACTCTAGCCAGAGGAGGGAAAAGTCTCTCAAACTACCTTTTTTGTTAATTGCCGTCACCCCTACAAACACAAGATTTTTCCGCCACTGACTCGACATAAATGATTTTAAAAATTGTATATTTTTCAAATAAAGGTAGTTCCAACTTAACCAATTGTATTGAAGACGTTGATTCAAAAGGTTCAGTAAAAACTTAAGGAACAAATAGAGGGACTCGATCAGAACAATTTTCAAAGAGGAATCCATGTATTTCGAAGTCATCCTGATTCAGGCAAGTCCATTGGAGGTGGGGAAGTCCCCTCGTAGCTTGCCGTAGAGTTTTGGTCACGAGGTGCCACTTCAATATTGATAATATTGGTAAACAGTTGCATACATTCTATCGACTCAGGATTGAATTACTACGAGGCGTGTCCGGAAAGTAAAGATACATCGCTAGGGGGAGTTTAAATGGTTGTTGTGAGTGGACTGGCGTTGACCTTGATGCTTTTGGATATACTTTCACTTTGGGTTGGCCGTACGAGAATAGTTTTTGTTCGTATGAAACGTTATTAAAATGGCAGCACCAATCCAAGATCCCGCCAAATGGGAAGTCAGTTTTGTGGTACGTTTTCTTAACGTGGAAGGTAAGCTCCCAGCGGAAATTCACAAACCAATTTCTGCTTTTACGGTGACATTATGAATTGACAAAATATGACGAAGTGGTGGCGTGTATTATTGGGAGGAAGGACTAACGTTCATGAAAAAAAAAAAGAAGTGGTAAGCCATCTTTGATCTCCTTATCCTTCTTCAAATAATTGAAAGAGAAATTCGTGCAGATCGGCGTTTGAAGATGAGAGTTATATTAAATTATTCCTGGAGTGTCTAAAACTACGATTCATGAGGTCATTACAGAAAAATTAGGTTACAAAAATGTTTACGCCCAAAATGTTAACGGACGAACAAAAAAAACAACATATGGGTTCCGCGCTCTCGTTTCTCACGCGTTACACAGAGGATGGAGATGAGTTTCGGACTCCATTGTGACTGGGGATGAAACATGGGTTTATCATCACTCTCCTGAATCGAAGCAGCAGTCATTGCAGTGGAGCCAAACGTATACCCCCAAAATAAAAAGGTTCAAAACGTCGACTTCATCAAAACAAATCATGACTACAGTTTTCTGGGACATTCTCCTGGTTGACTTTATGCCTCCTGGCACAGCAATTAATGTCAATAAATGCATATTGTGAGACCTTTAGACGGCTTCTACGGGCTATTAAATCCAGACCTCGCACCCAGCGATTAACACTTGTTTCTTCCGCTGAAGAAACATCTGTGTGAGAAAAAAAAATTGACGATTATGAGGTTAAAGAAGAAGTCATAACATGGTTTGAATGACAGGCGGCAGACTTTTATGACTTGGAGATACAGAAGTTGGTTCCCGAGCTTAATAAGTGTTTGGACAATGTCGGTTAATATCTGGAAAAGTAAACTTATCCATATGTAAGTAGTTTTCAGTATAAGTTTAGTAAAACACATGTATTTGTAAATGTTATTGTCATTGTATCTTTACTTTCCGGACACGCTCCGTACATCAAGTGGGCACACTGAGTAAACTTTAAGCTAAACTGGTCTGGTTTGTCTATGACAGGAAGGCCATAGTTCAAATACTATTTCAGTGCCCTTATGGAGATTTATCCTTCCCCCTTCCACGCATTTGTGTTTTTATTTCCGATCAATTCTGATCTCATGTTTACCCATTAGTGATTATGCGGATAGCTCAGTTGTGTGTAGTAAGACGTGGTGCAAATATTTTTTTTAGCTATAATATGTTACGATATGTGTGTGCCTGATCCTTTGGATATAAGTATCATCAATTTTGAAAATGTATAATTTATAAGAATTAGGATGTAAAAAATTATCTAGCCAAATTATCAGAAATGTAATAGACATATATATATAATATTATTAATATTAACATTAATATGTACATATTATATTAATATTTATAATATATTATAAATATTAATATATATTTTATATATTATATTAATAATATACATGATATATATATTTAAATTATTATAGTGTTATGATTTACGTGGGAAGTAATTGGGGGGTATGGATAGTATACCCGAGGTACGCCCTATTGATACACCCCTGTTTCACCTCTTTGTGTCGTATCAATGCTGGTACATGCAGCTACACGAACAGGGGTGCATCAATTAGGACTATTAATATTTCCAACATAATCTTGGAAGGCCTTATATTAGAAACCATTGAACCGAGGACATTTTCATATGGACTTCTTTGGTGTTGTTTTGAGGTCTAATATCCACACATCTGCTGCTTCCCACATAAATCGGAACATCCAGTATGATGTAGGATATATATAAACACATAACTCGTAGCCCTGTTTGTAGAAAGACTCGAATCCGGGACCCCCGAACTCGTAGCCAAGTGCACTAACCACTATACCATGGGGCCGATTAAAAATGTAGCTACGTACTGTATTTTATTTTGCGTTGTAAGGTTTGAAGAATCTCTTTACTAGCTATAGGCTCAACATAAGCTGCGAAACAGAATTGTCAAATTAATTTTCATGATTCAACATAGTTTATTTCTTATTTACAAGACATTCAGTGTTTCAAAATTACTCTTTAATTTAGTTCTCGTTCTTTTGGCAATGGATCACTTGGCTGTCTCATATATGGCTCAGCCTTGTCTCATCATATACCACACCAAGTTTGTTTTAAAAGACAAACTTGTATTTTTTACTGTCTATTAAACTAGCTCTAAAAAAATCTCAGTTCTAAAGAACAGTGAATAATGCTTAAGAATATTCTTTTATCTCCAATTTTATACTTTTTCATTTCAAGAGAAAGTATTATACGTATTAAAACATTCTTCCTCTAGATTATGACGAATCTCTAAGTGTTATGTGTGTCCGAACCTAAATAAGTGGATTTTACAAGTATGTTTGTTTTTCTATCTGTATATTTCTCTCTGTGTATATTTGTCCATGGCCATAGATTTGGAATAGTTTGATGGATATTATTAAAACTTAATATCTAAATGTTATATGCCAGTGCATTGTAATTAAATTTTATTTTTCCCTTAGTTCTCAAATTACGGGTAGTTTACTGATGAGTTTAGTATTTGAATTTGAAATTTTTTGAAAATGGCTCGAACGATTGTGTTTAAAATTGATATTTAGGGCGTATTCAACCTAAAAAATAACACTGTGTACTTGTATTTTAGATAAAAATTCGTTAAGGGGCTGTTTAATTATGGGTGATACTAAAAAATTCGAAACATTTTGAAAATCTCCTCGAGGATTTTGTTTAAAATTACAATTCAATAACTGTTGATATCACCATTAAAGACAATGTTTAAACTGGAGAAATGTTTGATTTCTTTTGGCTAAAAAAAAGGTTTTTTTTTATGAAAAAGACAAAATCCCTTAATTTTCTCTCTTCATACACTCCCACCTTAATGTATATAATTAGTAGCCTGTATCAGTGGATAAGTGGACTCGTTACTCGGTGATGGGCAGGTCGGAGACTGAATACTGAATGGGTGAACTGGAACTGTGTTTTATTAAATTGTTTTTCATTATTTCTTCATGCTAAGACGACTAAATTTTATCTATAATTATACCTTCCTCATCCTTACCTTGTAGGTATAATGAAATGTAAAGTTAGTCGGATGAGAACATTATGCCCTTAAAAATAAATATCATCATCTAAAGTATTGGGATTGGAAGGAGAATTTGTAGGGGAAAAAAATACTCGCATTAGCATGAAATGAGGATTAGAACACCATGGTGATAAGTAGTATTTGGAAAACCACCCCAAGTGCAGTTGGTTCAAATTTGACCTTTTAACTCCTGCGACACTTTCAATCAAATTATGATCTTGGCACCTTAAACCAAGTGACTACCTGTGCAATAATATATATATAGTCTCTGTTTGACCGGCCTCTTGGTTTAATGGTCAGCATTCCAGGATACTGATGTAAAGGTCCCGGGATCGGTTCCCAATGGTAGCATAGGTATTTTTTCCGAAGGAGAATTAATACTATGATTGTCATTGTCTGGTTAGTTAGACTTAAATTAAGTTTAAGAATTTTACTGGTACCACATAATCATAATTATTATCATCGTATCATCTCATCGGGATGAGTTAATCACACCTATATGGTGGCCCACCCTCAGAAGACAGTCATATATCTGTCACTGCCAGTAGAAGAATATGAACGTATGGCAAACGCAAAGAAATCTACGTTTGATGAGTAAAAACGTGGATAAAGAATCTTACCTGCTAGAAAGCATCATCTTGAATTCTATGTGGTGTGTGTGTTTTTAAAAAAAAATACATATTCTTAGAGTTGAGAAGGAAAAGTTTGGAAAGTAAAGTTGACAGTTTGAAGGGGGAGTAAAGGCAAGAGGCTTCCACTTCCAACCTTTATCGGCTCTTTCCCGCCTCCTTCCTGTGCCTCCATTTCCTTTATTTTATTTCTTACAGATCCCGCATTACTTCAACCTTATTTCACACGTTCGCTGAAAATATTTTTTTTTCTCATAACACCTAAATTCCCCTTTTCCATACATATGTTCATTCTGTATGTGTTTTACTGTTTATTACCCGCCTCGGTGGCGTAGTTGGCTAACGCGCTAGTCATGTTGAGCTCGACTGCTGAGGACGGGGAGATCGAGGTTCGGATCTCGGTCGGGTGAACTGGGAGTGGTCTTTCCTAAATGGTTTTCCACTCTCCCTCCACACAAATATGGGTTCACTTTCTCTAATTCAACCTTCCCAATTCCTAATCCAGTACAGTAATTAGTACTTACAGCGTATAACCCGAACGGGTAGTAAGATGCGGTGCTAAATAATAATAAATTTACTGCATATTATGTTATTTTAAAATTGTAAAGATCTAAATGTATTATCCAGTCAACAGTAATTGTTTTTAGTTTATCTTTAAGTGAGGTTTTTTTTGTCACTTAACATGGATGAACAATTAAGCTTGTTCACTCATACTTTTGTGGACTCTTTACCACTTTTTGATAAATATTGATTATTATTCTATTGGCAGAATACAATACATTTGTTAGAAACCTTTTAAAGGGTAGGCCAAAGCTCAAGACAATTCCACTACCTTAATAATCCTTAACTTGGCTAAAAGGATTTGTAAACCATGAAAATGATGAGTCTTTCCCACTGGTATAATATTGAAGAGGTAGGTAGAATTCTGGGAAAATGTTTTTACATTTAGCTGGATAGGAATAATGGTATAATATTGGTAAAAAAAACAACAACACCCACACAATGCCAAATTGGGATTCGAACTCTTGATCTGCAAGTTGGTTTGGATTTCACTTGTATTTACTGACCCCAGACGTTGATAATATAGACATGTTAAATAATTTAAAATCAAGCAATACAAACAAAAGTTTTTTTCCTCTGGTTTTATTGAAACTATTATTTAATATCCAAATATGTGGGCGTGTGACCTAAATGGAAAGCATGCATTAGGGGGTTTGGGGTTCAAATACTGGTCGTGTGTAATGAAGGTGGTTTTTCCTAAATATCTTATCACGTTCCCTCTACACAAACACGGAAACATTCGATTGACTTTACAACTTAAAATCATAACCCTTTGAAATATTACTGTTTTAACCGCCCTGTGGTTGCTTGGTCTAACGCGTCTATCTCGTGTTAGACTAAATTGCCAGTGACGGAGAGATTGGGGTTTGAATTCCGGTCGGGTGTACTGTATTTGATACCTAAATAGCTTTACACTTTCCTTATACACAAATGTAGGTATAATTGCTCTAAAATTTAAACTTATTTATATTTTGCAATCATAGTTACGTAATGTATCCGTATAAATCGAATGGTTACTAAGACGCTGTGGAAAATAGACTGTCTTAGCTTCTACGTTTCTCTCCCTCCGTTCAACTTCAACTCTCCTCTTTACCCTTAGATCAATCCCCCCACCACTGTTTGAGCAACCCCAATGCAGTCACTCAACCCCCCCGCCCCTCGCCACCCGCACTCTCCACCAAGAACCGAAAGTCTTGTGACAACACACAGATAGTTCTAAGAGTAATAACAACTCTTTGATACCAGACGAAAACAAGGAGAAATAAAAAAAAAGACCACAGAGAGAAGGCGAGGATGGAAGCCTCGACCCTTTCCACCAGAAGATTCAAGGGAGCGGTCGATTGTCACACACACAAAAAAAAGAGAAGCTTTTCATGAAGTCACCATGATGTTTTATTCTTTTTACATTTATGTATTTGAAGTTTCATTCTTTATCCGTCACGTTTGTTTAATGTAAATTTACCCTGAACAAAAACCAGTTCTATTTTGCTGGTATTTTTTTAAGTTTACCATTCAGTAACAGCTTTCAAAACGTGGAATATTTTACGTCACTTGAAGATGCATTTCGAATGGTAGAATATTACAAACTTTCCAGTGTGAGTAATTCGGTGTTATAAGAATTGACTGAAGTTAATTACAGAGAACAATGAACTTATACTCCATTCACGGTAGGAATTACTCTCTGAAAGGTCTTTTATCCTACCAATATCCTACTATATAATAGTTTTCTGGTAGGGAAAAAGGACTTTCAGAAAACAATTCTTACGGTGAACGGACTTTAATTAATGGCAACGTTACTCTTACTATATTATCTTTTTAAGATCCCGCATTGATGGTTGCATGGTCTAAGACGTCACTCTCGTGTTGGTTTGGATTTCTGGTGATGGGTAAATTTGGGTTTGAATCTCGGTCGGGTGTACTGTGAATTGTTTTACTAAATAATTTCCCTCGCATGCTCCACACCAGTAAGAATTATTCATATACCTCGAATGGAGTCGATAAGACGCCCTGGAAAATACAACAACCTTTCTAAGATCTTATATGATTTACTAAACACATTTTGTCTATTTTACCTTATTCAGTGGGACACGGGGACTAAATGTCAGGTTCATCAAGTCTAGTTTTATGGTAACAGGGAGGTTGGGGCTTTAATCCCTTTCGAATGTACTAACAATGATTTTTTTCTTATCTTGTTTCCCACTCCTATGTGGGTTTGCGACGCATATGGAAAACCCAAGGAGTTTGTTCATCTGGGGAAAAAAAACGGGAAAATACAAATAATTTTACAAAAAATAAAATATTGAAGAATTTTTGATATTAAAATGAAAGATTTAATTCAAACCAACTGAAGATATAAGCAGGATGATTCAAATACAAGTATTATTTCCCTTCCCCCAAGAAATATTGGGTTGCGATGCAACTTCATCCTCATAAAAGTAGTAGTTCACAGTAGTAAATTATGTAACAAATGATAATGTCTCTAGATTAACCTCTAAATTAACTAGAAAGTGGAGATTATTTCTGGAAAACCTTGAAAAAACAAGGAATTTTGTATTTATAAAACAAGGGCTGCCATTATTTTCTTAAACTTATATTTCTCATTCGGACCCTATGTTCTAGTTTTTTAGCATCACGTTTTACTACCTGTTCGGTTAATACTCAATTAGACTAGTTAAAATACGTATAATACAGAATAATAGTAATACGGCAGAAATAAAATTTGTCTTCTAGGATTGATTGGACTTATACCTGGTTGGTAAACTATAGAACTCACTGAGGGTCACACAGTCTTATTGGCCAATATCAACATAAACTTGATTCCCTGTGACGGGAAGGTTGAGGCTTGAATCCAGGTGCGTGCATTCAGGTGTTTTTTTAAATACTAAATTGGTTTAGCCCTTTACTACTAGTATGTGAAGACATTGGACGGGTAGTAAGTCTCGAAGAGTGTAAGAAAGCGTTATTATAGTTCGCAAATAGTCTGAACGGGCAGTAAGACGTCTAATAGGACTAAAAAAATCAATTAAAAATAAATATATAATTTCCACTCTCCCAGTCAATGAATGAAAATACACGTCAAACTTTGTACGTTAACTAACATTCAATGAAAATCGATAGCAGTAAATGAATTATATATTACAACCACTGGGAGTTTCCAAGAAAACGTATTCGTTGGGGTCGATGTATTAACTAATTCATCATAATACTCCTCGTAAAACCGCTTTGTCCTATTTCAGGGTGGATAATTTTAGCTATTTTCCCGAGTCCTCCGTCGTTATCTTTACTAGCAAGATTACATTATACTGAGCATGCACGTTCTTTGTTACTTGGAAATGGATGGGGGTTGGGGGAGTGGAGAGGGAGGGCATTTAATATTTAGGGTCTCTCCCCAGCACCCCTAGCAAAAAAAAAAGTATCCTTGTGTAAGTGCTAGGCAGCAAACGGCGATAAGACTCCTTTTAACGTAAACAAGGGCTTGCTACAGATAAGAAATCACCTGTAAAGTAATATAGAAGCGTTTTCCCCTTACCTCTTGCCGTGGTGATATATCTTGGAGAACGTGCAAAACAGATGGCCGGCCGGGCTCGGGAGATGCGGACTGTACTGGTGTTCTACACACCACGAGGCGTACGCCCACACACCAACACACACACAATTCCTTGTGGGTTGAAAAGTAATTGTTTCAGGGTATTCAACGTGGTCTTTCTAGGCACATGACTGATAATTTATCTAAAGCTAGACTAGAACATTTAATTTTATATACAGTTCAGCATTTTTTTCTGATCACGTATTTTAGAACGCTAATATTAACTATTATATATTTCCTCACAGGCTGTAATAACATAATAATTGATGAACATACATTTCCTTTCTTTAGGTCGGGAGGATGCGAAACTACTGGTTGGATGGTTGCCTAAGTTTAGGAAAAAGAGTAATTTTCATCGATGCCGCTTTTTAAAATGAACACTTCATATGTCCTTCATTATTTGATTCAGGTTTTTACTATAAAACATATTATTTGTTCTGAAGCGGGAGTAAAAGATATAATCTATAACGTTCTATAAAATAACAGCCTTTCGTTTTGAGTTTTATAAATTTAACGAATGTATATAAAAATAACGACAACTTTGAGATTAAGGTCCTGTATAAAATTACAATCATTAGTGGCTATTGTTATAAGAGGATTTTTTCTTCTAGTTTAAAATGTCGAGGATGCTATTTCCATAATAACTATCGTTAAGTAAGGAATTTCACTTTAAAATAGCCCTTTATGCTATAACATGCTATATAAAAGCGGTGAAATGATGGTTCCACTAGCCTCACACCTCTCTTAAGTGCCTCCGGCAAGCCTTTTAGCATTTAACATTTTAGGCGCGTCATTACTGTCGACTTTGGCACCAAAGCTTTCTTCTTTTCCACGTTGCATCCTGAAGATAATGAGTGTTGCCTAGTGCTTTGAAGGATAGGCGGGAGATGCTGCTGACGAAAGGCAGAGAAAGAGGTGAAGAAAGGGAAAGAGGTAGGAGAGCAATGTACGTCCAGGAATTCTTCTAGCTTGACAGCCATCCTTCGGAAGAGGCTTCCAAGTCAAGATAAGGAAACCAGAGAGAAATAAATAGAACTAGAGGTAAAGGCGGATCGATCTCTTGGAACTGGATGTAAATTGTTGCGGCAGAACACCAAGTTTCAACTCCATTTCAAATGTATGTATAGTTTTTCGATGGTCAACCATTTAATAAACACGGTTCTTTTTAGCATTTTATTTTCTGTGTACCGCGTCTTAACTTATGTTAGTTATTCGTATATTTATACTATTGGTCTGGATATAATGAAGTTTGAATTTATAGGCAATAAGCTCGCACATGCGTGGCAGGAGATTGAAAAACCATTTAGGGTGTAGTAAAATGTCCTTATTATACCAAACCTGGGTTCTAACCCTGATATCCTGCTCATAGGAAAACCAGACTATTGCTAGAGTGAGACCTTAAACCAATCCGAACACAGAAGCGGGTTGGTTTATTTGTATATTGATATTGAACTGGTATTTCACTGAAGGATCACTATAAAAATGTATGAATATGCCTTTTATTTGAACCAACACGCAATACATTTTATCGCATATGTTTATAATAGTAATCAATTGCAGGGAACAGTTATTGGATATAAAGTATAACTACGAAAAGAAATCGACCAACAAGTAATATAACCACATGAGAACAACTATGGTAGCTAAAGAAAGTTAGGTTTTGGTCAAAATGTTTTTGCCATCAGGAATATCTCACTCGCGCTTCGTGTTTACTGTTTTAGTAGCTTCTAAGACAAAATGTCTCCCAAGAGACGTTACAAACTAAAACACCCTCTACATTTCTCTGCCATGCCTCTAAACCTCACCCCCCTCTCACCAACTCTTTTCTTGCCACCCTTCTCCAACCCCCCTACCTACCCGTTCCTGTCTTGACCGTGTGGAGCTCATTGACTTGTGGGCGGATCGCACGCTTGCAGCGCAGCGAAAATGTTTGAGTGGCTGAAACTTGAACCCCTCTAACCCCCTCCCCCTCTAACCCCCCATACCCTCATGCCTCCCAAAAAAGAGAAAGAAACATGGGAAAGAAAAAACCTTTAAGAAAGAACAGTTTTTTCTCTTGGTTGTTATCAGGACTGCTGTACGCGAAAAAAATAAATAGACAAGAACTAAATAAAAAGAGCGATGAAATAAGGTAAACCCTTTAAGGGTAGAAAAAAATACCAATCATTTATTGTTGTATTAAATCTTCTCTTAATTGAAAATAACGAATGAGGAACATAGTTAACTTGATTTTAAGATAATATAGAAACATGTTAAAATAAATGTTACGACTCAATCGTAAAAACCTTCCCATTGAACGTATTATATTTAGGGACAACATTTTCAAAAAAGGTTATCAGTAGTTAAAAAAGTTTTACTCGGGAAAACCATCTTATTAATCACAATAAACACTCTTCGTTTATCAATTTTAAGCACATTGTTGAAATATTAAAAAAACGTTATTTGTAAGCTTCCCTTGAATTAGTTATTTTGTTTAGATATAGGCCTAGATACATTCTTATTTACCATGAAATTTTTCATGATACACATTTTTAACTTAATTCTAAAAGCTAATTTTTAAAATCTCAAATTTATATTATTTGTTATAAACCATTTAAACTTAATTTCTGACCATTGTAGTATTCTTTCTTGATATGAGAAAGTTAAAAAGGGTAAGATTTATTTTTTAATTTTAGGGGCATTTAAAATAATACAAAAGTAACGAAAACTATTTAAAGGTTAAAATGGAATATGTATTTGATTTAGTTAAAAATATAGTGAGTTAAAAAACACGATTTAAGCAAAAGTAAACTTAAGATTTTAAATATCTTTGGCATTAGGGGCCTATCTCGTATTTCATATTATTAATATAAATTCAAGTGCCTTTTTTATTCGTTGAGGGCACAAGCATAAATTTTACACCTCCATAGCTCTAAAACATTAATTATTAGAGGTGAGAATTTTTATTTTATACCTGTGCACTCAACTTTGACCCAAAACAAATAGCAGAAAATAACACGGTAAAACTACCTATGTATTCCTTAGTTAATTCCTGGTTTGTCCCCCAATTAATCCATTTTCCATGATTCTCTAGTAATTAAATAATTTTTTAACATTGTGATTATTTTTGTTTGTATATATAGTTATATGCTAAAATAGGGGCGTATGCATGCTAAATTATACAACACAGTTTTAGTGAATGTTATTAAACTATATATTTAGTGAGAGTGTCAATTAAACTTAATAAAAATTTGAAAAGTTACACTTGGGTACGGGAATTAAATCCGGGCCTATTGACTTAGCGCACCATTCTCTAGATTAAGTTCCCATGTTCAGGTGTCATTTTTCAACAGGAAATAATTTAGTTAAAATATGTAACTAGATACTGCTATGTCCATTAATTTTTTTCACCTTCATATATAGTTAAATAACCTATATAAGCCGCTTCAATGGTTGAACTATTTCTATTGTGTATACATACACTCGAATCAAATATGAAGCGAGGCTATGTCGACCAACAGAGGGGGTCAATATGTGGCCGAGTCAACTCGTGTCTTTAGAGCAAAGTGCCTTGTTTAATGTTTATCAGCGCGTCTCACTACCCATTCGGGAAGTATGCATATGTATTAATAAAGTTAATTAATAAGTAAAGTTGAATTGCGAGAAAGTGTGCCCTAATTGGCGTGGATATAGAGTGGAAAATCATTTAGAAAATAAAACACCTTTGTTTCTCTGGACAGGGATTTGAGCCCCGGTATATACCTAATTGGCATTCTCATATATTTAGGAAGTGACTTCTTAAAGTGTTTATACACTAGAAGCAAATTTATAGTGAGGGGGGGTCTAGACCGAACGAAGGCACAAGTACGCGATGCCTCACTTTACTGTACAGATACCAGTTGACTCAGACACGTATTGTCTCTCTCTGTTCGCTGACACTACCTTCGCTTCCGGCTTGCCTCTAGTGTACACGCACCCTAAAGATAGTTTGACCATCGAAGCGGCTGATATAGGTTATTAAACTTTATATTATTAGATTGAGTAAAGATCTAGACCATGTTAAGGCTATTTATTTTATTAGGTAAGCATACCTTGGTAGCTAGAAACGAATAGCGGGGGAAAAGACTTAGAGAGCCTGTCTCAGTATGGATCCTTTGGGGATACCTCATCACTCTCCCCCGTTCACCCACCCTCTCAAAAAACACCAAAATAATAGGGTGAAAAGAAACTGTCCAGTCGTGGTGGTGGGGTGTGAATTCGGAGGGAGGGTCTGGCTTTGGGTGGAGTGAAACAACTTTGTTAGCCAAACTACGTGTCCGAGGAGTGTATGTGAAGGGCGGGGAGGCAAATAAACCAGGAGGATATATGGACCCCCTTGTTCCCCTTCACCCGTGTGTCCTTACGCTTGAGGGGGAAGGAGGAGGGATGGTTTTATAGTAGTCAAGAAGATGTTCCCTCACCTCATTCTACATCCTCGAGTCTTCTTGTAGTTTGCATAAATTATTACCCGGTGCTCCTTGTTCACTTAAAGTTTGTAAATTGAAACATCTCTCTTAGAAAGGGAGGGGGGGGGGGAAGGGGGTTGGAATTCGCACGTGGCTAAGATGGGCTGATTTTACTCGCGTAGTTCGTAGTTGCTTTTAATATTTCCATTATACTTAACCGTCTTTAATCCCTGTAATAAGTATAACTGTTAGTCTAGGAATGTGTCACAAAACTTTCAAATATTTTAAACGAGAAAACTCCCTTTAAATATAGTGTGTGTATCTATGTGTATGTGTATGTGTGTATGGAGAGGTCTAAAATAATATTTTGCAAAGGAATGATTGTCAGACCAGCTCTACAATAAATAAGACATTACTTTCGTAAATAACTGAAAGCATTTTATCATGAAAAAATAACAAATGAAATATAACTAAATTTACTATTTTTTTTAAAGTGAAATTTAATTAATGTCTATTCTCACGTTAATTGATGTAGCTTTCACAGTTGTAGTTCTTGGTTCAACGGGTGCAAACTGTCGAAACATTTTTCTATCTAAAAGTATTATATAAATATCATCCCCTCCTTCAGTGGTCGCATGGTCTAAGTTGTCCCTCTCGTGTTAGATTAGACTGTCTATGACACCCGTTTGGGTGCACTGAGGGTATTTTTTCCAAAATGGTTTTACACTCTCCCTACACATACATGTGGGTACACTTCCTCTAAATTCATCCTTCCTCATACCCAACTCACTAGCATGATTAGAACATATATGTATAACCTGAACAGGTAGTAAGACACGGTGCTAAAAAATCATTAAATCTGAATACATAATAACATACTAGCAAAACAAAAACATTAAATTACTTGCTTTCTTTAATAGGTAGATATGGTTTAATTTAATTTAATTTAGGCTAGGTAGGCTAATACCTGTGGCTATATTACTTTTAGAAAGGGGTAGATCAGTAGTGTTTAGGGGTTTGATTACGTTTTTTTTTCAAACTTGAAATTTAAGGGACAATTATAATATATTTAGTAGTTTAATATTTGAAAAATAAGCTATAAGAACGGTCTTAAAATGTAGCCTATGCATTTGGAACAAAAGGGCTTTATATTTTAGTCATACTTTACATGGTTTATTAAAATTATTTTCTATCTTGGGTGTGAGGGAAGAGCAACTTACCTGATAACTCCCCTCCCCTCTTCTAGGCAACCTACTGGACTAGCAGAAGCTATTTTAAGATAATATTGTGAAATATATTTAAGTATGCGTTAAAAATTGAAATAATGATAATTTTTTTTACCTTGATTGAGCTATACACATCCACATTGGTGGTCACGTGGGATCAGGCATAAGTTCACTCAAAATAAATATATATAATGCAGTTACTTGTTTTACTTCTATTTAATTAATGTAATGTGTCATTAAAATTTACATCAATTAGAAATGTAATTAGTAGTGAGGGAAAATATGAACAGCTTGCTTATGTCTACACCGATCATACATATCTTTCAGTAGCCCTGGTAGTTAGACCTTGTGCACACCTTACCTGTTATTAACATAGCCTAGTTATAAAAAATTAGGCGTGAAAACCATAGTTCGCTTGTTAATCGAACTTAATTTAATCTCTTTGCCAAATTAAAATAAATTATTATTTGTTTAAAAGGTCAGCAACAATTTAGATCGTACATGGAGTGACCCACCCCTACCCCTTACACATGTGCGTGCGTGCGCACGCACACACACACACACGTATATATATATATGCGCACGCACACACATATATATATATATATATATATGTGCGCACGCACACACACACACACACACATATATATATATTTAGTTTAAATCGTCTGAGAATGCATCTTGAATACACATAGTGGTAGGAGTGAGTACTGGTTGGTATATGAACCAAACGTCAAGACCATATAATCTTTATTTCCAGCAATGAAGATGCCTGGGATCAAATCCCGGCTGGGCTTATTAGGTGTGATCTCATAAATGATTTCTCACTCTTCTTCCACGTAAATGTGTGTGCATTTTCTCTAAATTATACTGATATTAATCTTTACTACATTAGTATTAACTTACGGATAGTATTTGTAAAAGCTAGTTAATTATAGATATTTCAGTTTTCTATGGCCTCAAACTAGATACTTTGATTTAAAATTCCATTTTACCTTTTGTCTTTCACTACGTATCAAATCTGGCACTGCTAACGAAAATATTTGAGGGATTTCGTTTAAACTTTATATATAAGTGTTATATGATCATACCTTAAGGTCAAGTTACCAATTTTATTTTAACCCTCAAATTAAAGATAGTTTAATAACGATTAATTTTTTAACATACAAATTTTAATAAAACTATTCTAATTATTATTTTTAAAGTGAATAGCTGAATCGTGTTTTATATTATAAATAAGAAACCATTTTCGTTTTTCTAAAACCAATAATTTGATGTTAGTTTACTGATGAATAAAATTAGTAAATTTGATTTAAAAAAATGATTAGCCCCTTATATTCAAAATTTATATATAATGTTTATTATTATTACTATTACTATTTAGATAATACTTTTCCGAGATAAAAGTATTTAAGGCTAACTATTTGATAACCGCCTTTACTTTTTTTGGTTTATAATTAAAATAGACTGTATTAGAAAGTATTTAAGACCGTTTAGTAACATTTAATTTTGGCAGGTAGCGAATGCACTATTCCCCATATAAATTATAATGGCGTACTTATACGATATCATTCGAGGAAAATGGAGCAACACCCATGAAAACTAGAGGAACCATAAAGACGGGCCTCATTAAAAGCTTCATAACACGCAGCCCACAAGGTAGCGTAGCACTTTGGTAGTATTTTGTCCGAACATTCCCTTCCCAGGGTTAATTTGCAATGGCCTTTGAATTGCGCTAAGTGTTTGTAGAGAACGAAATGGGGAGGGAAAAGGAACAAGAAATGAGGGGTGGGTGAAGAGTGGGGTGTATAATTTTCTTGACGTATTCAACTGTACTTAAGGTAGTTTTAAAATATTCACTGGTTTCTTGTGTACGAGTTTCTCTTTTTCCTTCTTTATCAGCTTACTCGTTTTAACTTGGGAGAAGGAACTATAGTCGATACCTAACCCTTTTCTAACATTTTAAATAGGCCCTACTATTGCTACGTCTATATTTTTCATATATGTTCCGCGTCATTCTCTTTGACAGATGGTGTCAATCTTGAGCTGGAAACTATAGGTACAAGGAATCTTTTGCCAATAATTTCTACAATCTTGTTTTATATTCTCGTTTCCAAAACTGTGATACACCTACCCCTAGCTGTAATTGAAAGATTTTTGAGGGTACCTGACATAACCATGAATTTTTGTAATAATTTTTTATTAATGATATTACGTATGATAAACAAATTAACACAGCTTTTGATTTGATATCATGGCCTTCAATAAGCCATTCCCTCTGTTACAAATTTATTTAATTTGCCACTAAGATACCTTTAAAATCTGGAGTGACAGTTTATACTCGTAATTTATAAGATAGCAGATTTGATCTACCTTTTTTTGGTATGAAGAGTATGTTTTTTATGCCATGACTCGGAAATGGTTACGTAATTGGTGAAAGTTTGGGAGACAGTGCCCTAATAGGTTCATAAAGGGGTGAATAATATATTAGTGGTGTTTCATAAATTATGTGCTAATAGTGAGCAGGAATAAGACTACAGTAGATTTGGTTGGCTCGTAGCTCTTAAAGACCTTCCCTACCTGTGACGTGGAGATATATCAAGATAGGCTTTCCCCTGTTAATGGAGGACTACTTTCGTTTTATTGGGCCAGTTTTAAAGATTAACATTGAGCTCAAAACTATAAATTATTCAAAAAATAGTCTTACATTGTCAAAAAACTATTGTTTTGAAGTAATTTTTTCCTTGTAAACGTATTTAATAAAACTGTATACCTCTTAGGATATTTGGCTTATTCACGAAAAAGTACATTAGGAATATTTCTGCCAGTATCTAGATTTAAAAAACTTCAAAGCGTATGTAAATTACATATATATTTATGTATATATATATATAACTAATATAAGCCTACATAAATATATATATACATTATATGAAACACGCCGTGACGTACGCTGTTTGTGGCCTGCCAGTGCCTGACCATTAACCATCAGGACAGGAACTAGCCATGACAGACGCTGTTTGCGACCTGCCAGTACCGCACCTCCAGCCATCAGGACAGGAACTAACCATGACAGACGCTGTTCGTGGCCTGCCAGTACCTCACAGCTAACAGGACAGGAGATAGCCATGACAGACGCTGTTCGTGGTCTGCCAGTACTTCACAGCTAACAGGACAGAAACTAGCCATGACGGACGCTGTTCGTGGCCTGCCAGTACCTCACAGCTAACAGGACAGGAACTAGCCATGACGGACGCTGTTCGTGGCCTGCCAGTACCTCACAGCTAACAGGACAGGAACTAGCCATGACAGACGCTGTTTGTGGCCTGCCAGTACCTCACAGCTAACAGGACAGGAACTATCCATGACAGACGCTGTTTGCGGCCTGCCAGTACCTCACAGTTAACAGGACAGGAACTAGCCATGACGGACGCTGTTCGTGGCCTGACAGTACCTCACAGCTAACAGGACATGAACTAGCGATGACAGACGCTGTTCGTGGCCTGCCAGTACTTCACAGCTAACAGGACAGGAACTAGCGATGACAGACGCTGTTTGCGGCCTGCCAGTACTTCACAGTTAACACGACAGGAACTAGCCATGACAGACGCTGTTCATGGCCTGCCAGTACCTCACAGCTAACAGGACAGGAACTAGCCATGACCGACGCTGTTTGCGGCCTGCCAGTACCTCACCTCTAGCCATCAGGACAAGAACTAACCATGACAGACGCTGTTTGCGGCCTGTCAGTACCTCACAGCTAACAGGACAGGAACTAGCCATGACCGACGCTGTTCATGGCCTGCCAGTACCTCACAGCTAACAGGACAGGAACTAGCCATGACCGACGCTGTTTGCGGCCTGCCAGCACCTCACCTCTAGCCATCAGGACAAGAACTAACCATGACAGACGCTGTTCGTGGCCTGCCAGTACCTGACAGCTAACAGGACAGGAACTAACCACGACAGACGCTGTTCGTGGCCTGCCATTACCTCACAACTAACAGGACAGGAACTAGCCATGACAGACGCTGTTTGCGGCCTGCCAGTACCTCACGGCTCACGAGCAGCATAGGAAGGCCCAATGTAAGCACGCAAAGGCGGCTACACTCTGACTGATTATTATTACTAGGAGAGCCGAGGTCCGGCCACAAAGGGAATACAACACTAGCTAACATTTCCTCTTCCACCCACGGCCCGCTTTGGATCAATCAGCGGCACTCACTGACTCACAGCCGGGAAATAAATAGCCACCGGGAGGGCGACAGGAAACAAACACGGAGCTTTGGGGAGTTGGGGGGGGGGTGGGAGGGGGAAGCTAGAAATGTGAAGTATGGCAAGTCTCATCAACTGTCTTACAAAACTATATTTTAAATAACCGTTTAATGTTATAAATTGATCTAAAATTTTACAATATATCTCTTAACCCTATTTTTACTTTAAAATATAAAGGTTTTGTAATCGTGAACACTTTTGACCCCAATATCATGATGAATCTGGACGTTTGATGCGCCCTCGAAGCCAAAAAATATGTTCTTAGAATTAAAATTAATTGTTATTTAGATGTTATATGACCACACAACTGGCCTTTTGTATATTTATACTTTATCCCTTAAAATAATGTTTATTTTTATTTTCAATTTAACTGATTTTTGACGTAACTATATATACTACGTGACAACAATTATAAGACTGTGTTCTACCCTTTATTTTTGGTCGTATTAAAACGTGACTTTTTGTTGTAATTTGATAAAAAAAAAATGGTGATCTGGTGGTCTAGGGGTAAGGTGTCAGACTTCTGTGCTGGTGGCCGGGGTTCAATCCCCGGTCCCGGCATAAATTTATCTGATCACCAAACCCTTCCTTCACCTCTGACAAGACATCTTGTGAATGTGAGGAATGCCAGGCCTCCACCGTGGTTCGAATTCCACGTTAAACTGTAGGTTCTCCATTTCATCTCACAGTCACCCTACCATTACACATTAGCGTAAGTGCGTATAACCCGAACGGGTAGTAAGACGAGGTGCTAATAATAATAATAATTGATAAAATATCAGTTTTCTAATGTTTAAGTTTGATCTTTTCAATCGCATCTTATCTGTACAGTCTTATAGTAACTTTAAACATACTGTAGACCTTTGACGTAAGTTTATCAATTTATCAAAACTTGTTTGGATTCACATCACAGAGGAATTTCACAGTAAAAAGTAAAAGTGTGGTTTTGCATAAATTATACACCACGAAGATAGATTCGGATGTTTTTAAGTTTTAATCCAACATAACTTTCTCCCTAGAATACGTCAACATACAATTTGTATTATGATAATGCCCTATTTATAAAACTATACATATTTTTGTTGAGTGTCATGGAGATATGCAGACTGATGGAATGAATATATATATATATAATAAACAATTTTTATATTTATATATATAAAACAAACAATTTTTATTTTATTTCATATTATTCTAGCTCAACAAGGAATTTGAAAACACATATTTATAAGAATCACAAAGTACACGCTATAGATTTTTGTATTCTTGTCGAAAATTGTGTGATAGCGTAAACTATATGAGTAGGTGACCTGGCGGTCTGGGGGGTAAGGTGTCAGACTTCTATGCTGGCGGGCGGGGTTCAATCCTCGGTCCCGGCAAAGATTTATCTGATTACCAAACCCTTCCTTCACCTCTGACAAGACATCTTGTGAATGTGGGGAATGCCAGGCCTCCACCGTGGTTCGGATTCCACGTTAAACTGTAGGTCCTTCATTTCATCTCACAATCACCCTACCATTACACATTAGCGTAAGTGCGTACAACCCGAACGGGTAGTAAGACGCGGTGCTGATAATAATATATGAGTAGTTTTAATTTTCGACATGCATACTAAAACCTATAGCGTGCACTTTGTGATTCTTATAAATATGTGTTTTCAAATTCCTTGTTGAGCTAGAAGAATATAAAATAAAATAAAAATTGTTTATTTTAACATGTGTAGCCCGCTTCAATGGATCAATGGTCTAACGCAGGGGGTCTCCAAACTTTTTAGACCAAAGAAAACCCCCCTGGCAAAAAACAAATATAGGCTGAAACCCTTATATGTTTTACACTCATCATACGAACATTTGATAGGGACGGTTAAATTTTACAAGTATAAAACCGATGGAATTCATCACATGAGTTAGTGAGCTAGGGATAATGTTTAAAAATGAGGTGGCCCAATGGCTAGATAGGATAGGGATAAGTAAGGTTTAATTTAGAGGAAGTGTGGTCGTGTTTGCGTGGAAGGGGAGAACCATTTGGGAAAAACAACTCTCAGTAACTTAAACCCGCCCGGGACTACGAACCCCAATCTCCCTGTCATCGGCGCTCTAGTCGATTGATGTCTTAGATAAAACTGCCACATAAGCAGGTCACACACTATTAAGGTGTGGTCGAAGGGAACACGAGAATAAGCCAGTGTTTTTACAGATTTTATGGCAACACTTTTTTTTTGGGCAAAAATAATTAAAATATTGCTCCAGTACAAACTAAGAATATAATTTTTTTCGTATGGCGACCTAAACATTTCTTTAATATCCATCAAGTATGTTCTGTAATTTAATGACAACTTTTCCTCTTGGTTAAAAAAGTTTGTTAGATAATGCCACCATGTTCATGAGTCATGATAGATATTCAACAACTGTTGATATCAACATGTGAAAAAAAATTAAACTCTATGTTTGAACTGGAGCAATATTTTATTTATTTTGACAAAAAAAAAAAGTTCTGTCATAAAAACTACCAAAACATTGGCCTTTTCTCGCGCCCCCTTCGACTCCACATTAAATATGCAAACATAATATTATCATCGCGTGTTATTTGATTGCTTTGAAATACACTGTTTGTTATTCAATACCACACTTTATCTATTATTTGCACTTTACCAAATATGTTACGTTGAAATATATACTCAAAACGTAGAAGCGATAAGTCAAAACCGTTGTCAAAATGTATTTACGAGATTTCATAAAACAAACACCTGACACATTTCCGACTGCCCGAAGCCAAGCGCCGGTCCTAATATGGTGTGATTGTTGTGTGACACCCGTGAGGAACCGAGTACGGATGTTTGAGAACATGCATGCCATCATATCATGTGTGAGAATGTGTGTTAAAGAGAAGGGGGAAGTTACTGGGTCGTACTTTGAACAGCTTAGTGGAAGAACTAACTTAGTCCCGATTAAGGGATCTCACTAATAACGTGATTTTTAGTTCAGGTATATGAAGAATTAATTAGTAAAATAAAGGTAATTTAAGATCAAGAATTATAAAAATAGGATATAATTAAGAACAAACGAACCCGCATTTTCGTGAAGGACTGGTGGGAAATAATTTAGGGAAAAAAAACACTCTAAGTAGACCCGAGTGGGATTCAGTTCCCGATCTCCCCGTCATCAGTAGGATAGTCCAGCACGAGTGTAACGCCTTAGACTATTCGGCCATTGAAGTGGATGGCAGCTGTACTTTTTTTTCGGCACCACATGGCTCTACTAATTCGTTTTGTACGCATATATAATAGTTACGCTAAAGGTTTTGGGTATAGGGAAGGAGGATATATTATAGAAAGTGTACCCGCATTTGTGGGCAGGGAGAAAAGAACACCTTTTTAGGAGAAACCACCATCAGTACACCCAACCTAGATTCGAACCTCAATATACCCGTCCTCGGCAGCCAAGTCCATTGCGAGAGTGACGCCTAAGACCATACGGCCACTGAGGTGCGTGACAGCTGTATTTATGGGCGATTGTATTAACGGGCTTTGACGCTTATTTGAGGTAATAGGCTCCCAGCACTGATTGTTATTACTGAAATTTTTATAAAAATACTTGACCCATTGGAAACCATTTAGGAAGACCACCCACAGTTCACTCGAGCGAGATTATAACCTTGATCCCCCCGTCCTTGGTAGTCCAGCTCAACACTAATCTAGCGCGTTAGCTAATTACGCCACCGAGGCAGGTTTCTAGATGTTAGTTTAATTTACTTTTACTGGTTTTTAGTGAAAATACACGCCTTTAGTTAAAAGCTTTCATTTTTATTTATATTAAACTAAACGAGAAGCATTAAACGTATTTCACTGTTTTAATTATGGTTCAAAAGACTTTGTTTGGTTAATATCAGTTAAAGGAAATTTTATTCAATGTTTAAAATAGTTTATAAAATTATCCATTTGTAAATTATTCCATCAGATTCTACGAATCTTATTTTAAGTGTTTATATCCAGTTCTAATTACATTTATCATAGCTTTAGTCTGTTTTTGATAGTCACAGCCTTTTTTTCCGGAGTTTAAAATATATTGTACTAAAAATAATTGTGTGTGGTTATTAATTCACTATAATGTCTATCACTTTGAGAGGTGACGTTATAAAAACGCTACTTGTCAACATTACGACATATACTTACGTGGTGGAGGAATACAGAATGGTTTTTAGCAGCCTTTAAACTGTCAAAAAAAGACTAAATTTACCGTGAAAGTGGACAGGCCGAATTTATGAAGCCAGCCCACGTCACGGAAGATTAACCGGTAAATCAGGTACACGTTTACGCTTGATCCATAAATAACACCAAAGTGTGGTTTTAGGCATTCTTTACTTAAAAAATCCAAAATTATATTTTCATTTTAAAATAATGATTTTATTTTAAATTTTGAAGGGTGTTTTAAAATATATCAACTTTTTCATTGGTCTCAGTTATATTGTTTTTGCACAATGATATGACGCCTAGTTCAAACTGTATTACTTATTTAGAAGTTAGGCACTATTTGTGGGGTAAAAAGGGCAATTAATTCTTAGCTCTCTTCTTATACTTAAGACATTTTCTTGAATTACACTTGATAAAATAAAATACAAGCTTACAAAAACACTAATGTTTAACAGAGAGTAGCTTTAGAATTTTGATGTTATGCATTCAAAACGACTTCAAATTCAACCAAAATAGAACAAAAAAAAAATTGAAAGTGTGAGTTGATACGTTTTCCAGCCTGTCTTCTCCACACAGTTAGTACAAAGTCGCCTTCGAACAACTGTGACATGAATGGTGAAGTGACATCCCAGATGTTGTCGACGGAAGAAGGGCGTGCTAGGTAGTGGTTATGACGGGGAAGGGAGGGTTTAGGGGGTGCTGTTTGCATTTTACTTGAAAATCTTTGCGCGACAGTTTGGCTGAGTAAACATCATGTAGTTCGTGGACAAAGCTTAAGTGGAATTTTATTTTTTCCATCCCCGCATTTAACTGACTGTTCAGGTATTACGCATATTTTATCATTACTCTAATAGTACAGGGATGAGGAAGGAATCAATTTAGAGGTAATCTGACCACATTTGCGTGGAAGTAGAGTGGTAAACAACTTTGGGAAAACAACCTTCAGTAGACCCGACCAGGATTATAACCCCAATCTCTCCATCATATGTTTCATAAATGCACGTCTCTATTTTATGGTATATCAACAGTTCAAACTAATAGGCCTAAGCATGGGCGAGGAGAGAATTTTAGTAGATTAGCACCTGCATTTTCATGAAGAGAGAGTAGGAAAGCCTCAGCGACTATTTTAATGTGGCAAACCACTTTCAATGCATCCGGGTGCGAATCAAACCCAATCTTTTCATCAATGGAGACCTTGTGAAATGTGAGTCTAACGCCTCAAAACATGTGGCGTTTAGGCTATCTGGGATATTAGTTACTTAATTTTGTATATATTCACTATGCATATACATTATATAGCACCATACAAATTACAGGGCGTATAAAATGATGAAATTAAATTATATACCTCATCTAGTGTAAAAATTAATATATTTTATTTTGATTATTTATTTAATATAAGAGGACAGTCATAGTTGAATAATCAGCGATCGATAGTCTTTAACTTATTCCCAAATAAATAGTTTTCCTATCATAATTTGTACCTACACTTGGTTTACGATGAGAGGCAGAAAGCTTACCTTGCTTGTTTTCACTATGGTGCAACTTATATGATAGGGTCACATTGGAGCCCATCAAGGTAGGTCTGTAAGCTTTTAGGCTAAACGAGTGTACACACACGAACACATTTTGTTTATTCGGTCGGATTGGCTTCAGTTTTGAGATCGCCGGGAGCGTACACCGGTCGTTATTTCAACAACTGTGACATGCATGCTAAGTGACGTCACAGCCACCTCTTTCCGCCTGTAAAGAGGGTTAGCGAAGGGTGAGTGGAATGGAAGGGCCAGGGGGAGGATTGGATATTGCATTTGCGTTTACGGGGGGGCAAGTGGGCGTGAAGCCTGAGAGGGGATGTAGAGAAACAAGATGGCTGCCGTGCGCACCTTAAGCTCGCCGTGGGAAAACGGGCACGTGACTTTAACGCTCGGAAATCATTTGTATTTAGCGGTGGTTTTTTTTTTTTAGCATTTAAGTTGTGTATGTTTCAGTGCTCTTTCATTGACCAACTATTTGATTAGTTATGGGTAGATTCAAGTGTTTCAAATGATCAGTCATCAATATGGACACGGAATTATAGGTCTTAAGGGTAAAGACTAATTAATTATTTATACTCTAATTTTCCTAAATAGTGAGTGTAGGATACCTACTATTAATCAATACGTCGGTCCCCTTAACTTCACGCCTTCTTGCCTTATCGAGAAATAATAATTAGTTGGATTTTGTGTTTCAACAAAACACTGTCGATTTACACCGAAGGCCACATAAGGGACACAGAAGATTTATGATCTATTATTTTACCATCAGAAGGCTTCCGAAAACATCGTTTATAAGTAAATTAACATATGTACTGTACACGTATTTGAACATTGGTAGCTCAATTGGTAGAGAAGTTGGCACGCGAGGTGTCCAAGAGTTAAAATACCTGACCACCTATAATTTAATTAGGATACAAATGTGGTTTTATTAATTTAGTTTAAGTTTTAAAATATAAATAATAATATTCAACCTTACCACAACCTTTAGCTTGATATAATTATTCTTTGTTAGATATTACATCAAGATGTATACAATTAAATGACAATTTTGTTAAAACAAATTGAAGTAAGCCTATAATTCAAGCTGAACAAATGGTATTTATTTTATATATAGACCAAAGTATGAGAGAAAGTTTAATATACCGTAACTTATATGGTATTTAATATATATATATATATATACTAATGAGAGAGGAATAATTATTTTGCTATACTAATTTTTACTTTTCCGATAAAACATACGTTGCAATTATAATCATCAATATACATGGAATATATTTACGATCTCCTTGATGAACCAAATTTTCATTGTTAACAAAAATATAATATTATTTTATTTTTATAAATAAATCATTTATAAAGCACATCTTTGTGTGATCTGGGCAAACTTCACTTTTTATTCTTATCGTGGAAGTACCTACGCTTTATTGATCTTCGCTGTTTTAATTTTATTAAAGATTTTATGTCACACAACACACGATATTCTTACAAAAATCTAGTACATTAACAGAATTTTTTTGGCTGTGCTCGCTAATTGAATCTTTTCCAACAACACCGAGTAACAAATGAGGGGAACAGCTTAACATCTCTTATTCATAAAACAACTGCGACGCATGAGAAACCTTTTTTTCCCCCCATCCCCACTTTTTTTTTTTCGTCCCGCTCATCTTAACTTTTCCTGTGCCTTCAAACCAATTGGGATCATTTTGAGTCTTTTCTTGGTCGCTAGATTGTAATCAAAATTTTAATAAGACCTTTTTTTTTCTCTCTCTTCCATAGTCTCGTCTTGGTGTAGTTTTTGAAAAATTCATCTCGGTGGGTAGGGGAAGGTATTTATGTAGGAAGAAAGTGGAGGTGATTGAGGTAGGAAGGTTTTATTTTCGAAAGAAACTGGTCTAGAGTATGGGTTTATAGTTGGGACAAAAAATCTGTTAGTGCTGAATTAAGTTGCATATTGTATAAGCCATGGTAGAGTTACGGAATATCTTAGGATGTGGTGGCCCGCAGCTGTGAACATTCTGGAGGTAAATCCATGGAGGAAAGCTTTACAGGAGGGAAAATTTGGTCTTAAAAAATTATAAATTTATTCATGTATATATATTTCGTTAGTAAAATGCTTATTATTATATCCACGATGCTTAATTTAGTTGTTGTATAGTTCATAATATTTTGTTGATAACATAATATTGTGATACAAATGAGTAATTTTACTAAGTGGGTCAAATTTATTTTGTTTATTACTGATAGATTTGTTTGAAAAGTATGTTTAATTTTGAAAACCAATCATATACCACAATACATATTAAAATATTTGTAAATCTTTAGATTCAAATTACCAATGTGAACAAATATGGTATATGAAACTAAACTAGGATTATGTTGTTTGCGATCACGTTAAGTAAGGTGCACGATTAAAATGGGAAACAATACAGTTTGACATTCCTATTTTAATGACTGACCTTAAACATAGATATTGCTCTTGAATGTGTCTACTAATTAAGTAATCATGATTTGATTTATGGAATGATTATAAAATATTTCAATACGGGATTAATTTTTTTTTAAATTGTTCACTTCATTGTAAAACAACGGTATATAGCCATTTATAGGTGTAGTGTATTTTAATAAAACTATATGATAGTAGGCCTATATAGAAACATTACATTTATAACAAGTAATCAGAAACCGAACTTTAAGTACGCACGAATAGTACCCGATAAAAATACTAAAAGAGTGTGATTAAATCCTTTCCTAATCCATCAAGATTTATAGTTTAACCCAGTGAAGTACGTAATATTAAGCTAAAAATCGTTAAGTTAAGGTGGGGATATAGGGGACGCGAGAAAATGTGTTTTTGCAGTTTTTATATAAAAACATTATTTTTATCAAAAAAAATTGCTTCATTAGAAACATAGTTAAATTTTCTTCACATGGTAATGTCAAAGGTTCTTGAATATATTTTTAATGACAGCATTTCCTCTTCATTTAAACAGTTTGTCACCTAATGCCACTACGCTCCTAACAGATAATCAACCAAAATTGATATCATGTAAATAAAACTACACTATATGTTTGTACTGAAGAAATATTTTATTTATTTTGGCCCAAAAAAAGATTTTCTATAAAAACTGAATGAACACTGACCTTTTCTTTGTATTTCAGGGTAAAAGATGGGAAGCAACTCTCTCCCTGCACATGTTCCTGCCAGGTTTTAATAAGTCCCTGGGTGGTGGTGGGGGGCGCGCATGTATTACCCCTTACCCTTTCTAATCCCACAGCCCTTCCCAGCGGCTGCAATCTCCTCGGGGCTATCTGCCGCCAGCCACCCCGTGTTGCAGTAATCCTACCACCCTCCCCACCAACCCCATCCCACTCTGTATTAATAACCACTGCAGCAGAAACTACCGCTCACTAAGGGGGGTTGGGGGGGGGTGTTCATTGATTGACTTACATACTTCATTAATTAACTAGGTGGAAACCAAAACTCTTTGTAGGTTCAGAGGGGAAGGTTTTATTTGAAGCGATATTTGTTTTATAATTCTTTGTGGTTTCTACTACAACTAACCGATGCTATAGTAGAACAAAAAAAATAATAATTAGAATATACTATCCAAGTATACATTCATAGTAAAACCATTATTACTTATTTGAACTAAAAGGATACATTTCATATACAGGTTATTTTTATTTAAATATAAGTGTAAAAATACTCCTGATACACACTGGAATCGAGCCCAGATTCTTGTATCTAGTTAAATAATAATATTTTAGAAAACATTCTATACAAGTTGAAAGTACGGAGTGGATTTGAATTAGAATTTAAGACTTAGATATATTGCTCAAACATATATAGAAATAATTGATTAATACATTTGTTAAGTTAATTGATGTAATAAATTAAAATTGCAGATCAAAATGTATAGTTAGGTTAACCTATGGTAATAAAATATTGTCATATTATTAACATTACACATATAATAAAGTAATTCATCATCAATTTAGCAATATATAAATTGATAAGTCTAAAATACATGAAAACACGTTAAAAAAAGTTTTGTAAAACTTGCAGATAACAAAATAGGTTTGACAAAACAATGTTCAAGTTCAAGAAAGTTAATAATTAAAATTGTGAAATTTGTGTTATAAGGTTAACATCTTCTAATAGGTTATATTGAAATGATTGAGTGTTGATATACGACTTTAAGATGTGTGATATTTAATGAAACAATGTTTAATGTTAAAATAGTTAAGTAATATTATTACTATATTATCGAGGGTTTTCCTGTGCCTAAGATGGAATGTGATATCGTTGATACATGGAGCTGCCAGAAACACAGCTTTGGAGGTTCATGGACAGCTCTTAACGTGTTTGATCATGGTTCATCATGTCTGTCTGTTATTGCTCTAGAGTATAAAGAACCAAAGCTCTCCCGCCTCTCTGATATACTCTGATCCTGTGTAGCTATTGATAAGGACAGAGCTCAAGGTCCCGTGTTTTGTTCCCACGTTCAGGAGTAATTTTTAAATACATACACTAGTTATGTTTTGTAATGGACCATAATCTATTAAAAATATGAATTTTTATATATTTCAAGTACATTAATATTCTGTGAGGTACCCTTTTCCAATGATTGTGTGTTGGAGCCTTATGTGAAGATGATGGATGCTCTTTCTGGCGATATTCTTTGAATTTTAGATATAATCTGCAAATATCCTAGGCATGTTATTCTAAAATATCCCCTTCATAAGGACAAAAAATAGGTATAGCTACCTTAGATATACCAACATTCATTTGTGTAACATCTTTTAGTGCCTAATGGCGCTCTCTTTCTTTATTCTCTGTGTCTTTTCTTCTTTTACTTCTTCTTGGCCCTGACAAGATGAAACGACCCAAAGCTCATCTTCATTTAAATTCATTAGTGCGGAGTTTTTTTTTTCTTTTCTCTTCTCCGTATTCTTTTTCTTGCTGTTTGCACGAGACCCAGTCCACACTAAATTGAAAAATACTGCAGATTCATTAGTTTGAAAAATGTATTGTCCCCCTATTTCCAAGACGTTATTAAGAAAACATAAGGGGGGGGGGGGG